>CAUYQU010022561.1:0-127043 GCA_963574635.1 Cheracebus regulus
AGGGGCTCCGTGGGACACATGGGAGGGAGGAAGTGATGAGGATGATACACGGGAGGAGGAGGGGCTCCGTGGGACACAGGGGAGGGAGGAGGGTCTGAGGATGACTCATGGGCGGAGGAGGGGCTCCATGGGACCCAGGGGAGGGAGGGAGGAGGATCTCAGGATGATACCTGGGCGGAGGAGGAGGGGCTCCGTGGGACACATGGGAGGGAGGAGGATCTCAGGATGATACATGGGAGGAGGAGGGGCTCCATGGGCCGCTCAGGAGGGAGGAGGGTCTGAGGATGATACATGGGAGGAGGAGGGGGGGCTCCATGGAACACATGGGAGGGAGGAGGGTCTGAGGATGATGTTAGGGAGGAGGAGGGGCTCCATGGGACACATGGGAGGGAGGAGTAGCTGAGAATGACACATTGAAGGTGGAGCTGAGGATGAGTCCTGGGTGGAGAAAGAGGGCTCCATGGAACACATGGGAAGGAGGAGCTGAGGATGAGTCCTGGGTGGAGGAAGGGGGCTTCATAGGACACATGGTGGGAGGAGGAGCTGAGGATGAACCCCAGGTGGAGGAAAAGGGCTCCATGGACACATGGGTGGATGAGGAGCTGAGGAGGAACCCTGGGTGAAGGAGGAGCATCTCACTGGGACACACGGCTGGATGAGGAGCTGAAGAGGAACCTGAGTGAAAGAGGGGTCCATGGGACAAAGTGGAGAGAGGAGGTTCTCAGGATGGCTGGAGGGAGGCAATAGGACCTCTCTGTGACATCTGATGTAGCAGTGACTCAGTGTGACACATGAGTGCAGATGGAACTCAGTGGGACACAGAGGTTTGGTTAGTGTGTCACATGGATTGGGGAGGGCTAAGGGAGAACACTGGGGTACACTGGGGGGGCAGTAGGCTCCAGGAGACCCCTGAGTAGTCAGGGCTGGAAGTGACACATGGGAGGGGGTGTCTCATGTGACACATGAGTCAGGGAGGAGCCTCATGTGACATGTCTGTGTGGGGCAGGGTCAGAGTGATGAAGGAGGAGGTGCTCCTGGCGATGCCTGTGTGAGAGGCTCCATGTGACACTTGAGGGTGGGATACTTTTCAGCCTTGTGAACATCTAATGAGGCAAGCCCCTGCCAAGGGTATTATGGGTGTCCTGAGCCGAAGCACCGGGCGCCTGCCACATCTCCCTAGACCCAGAAGCATATCTACATGCCACCAATTCTACTTCTGAGAGAAATAAAACATGCAGCGAAACAATTCTAAACATTTTCAGAAGTTCATCCAGCAAAAGCAGTGTTTCCTTAGCAAACACGGGATATCTCTGAAGACCCTGAGGTCCCCGAATACCGAGTGTGCTCCAGTCCTCACATGGGGGTGGCCCTGAGGACCTCAGTGTCCATTGTTTCTCCCTGGCAGTCCACATCCCTCCCCCCTGGGGCATTACAGGGTCTTCCTACACACCACAGGGCCCCAGACTCACTTTCCAACATTTAAACACTTCCAAAATCCACATTCCACAACCAACACTTCACAAACAAAAGAAAACATTAAAATCAACAGACAACATAATTCTCATCCTCAATCATCATCATTTTAGAGTGAAAAGGCACATTGTTAACAATCCAATGACACCCACCAACGTGGGCAGCATGAGGCTGACCCTCAGACCCGGGGGCAGAGTCAGGGGGCAAGCCTCCTGGCACACAGGAATTTTGCTAAGAATTTGGGAGTGAGGACCTTGGGAGCAATCTAGGGTCCCCTGAACTCCTGGAGCCATTACCGAGATGTGGATGACCCATGGGGAATACAGAGGGGACGTGCAACCTCTCCCTCCAGGATCCACTCAGCAGGGCCTCAGCTGAGCCCACACCTCCACCCCCTCCCACCAGCCCACCTGACCCCACCCCTCTAGAGACCAGCTGACCCTCCTCTGCACCCACACCCACACCACCTCCCAACCACAGCCCTGGCCAGGGCTCTCCTGCCTTCCACCAGCTGGCGTGCGTCTCCCTGAGGTGTGCACTCGCAAGGGCAACGTCCATCTACATGATGCCTGGCACAGGGCCTGGCACACAGTAGACCTTCACCGAATGTGCAAACGAATGAATGAAAGCCTACCATGTACAAAGCCCTGGAGGCCAGAATGAGCGCCGAAGCGAGGATGATGGAGGTAAGGCAGGTGATGGAGGCTGGGATGGCCAGAGATGAGATGCTGAGCCCAGGATGACAGAGGCCAGATGGAGGTAAAGGGAGCCATGATGGAGTCCATGGTAACAGACATGCGTGAGATGGGCCCCCCAAAGACGAAAAGGAGAGGAGGAAGCCAGGGGCCAAGAGCTGGGCCTGGAAACCTCTGAGGTTTAAGGTGGGACATGAAGCAGGAGCCTTTACAGTCCACACAGCATTCAGCTCCACACCCCCGCCACCACCCCGTGCGCTTGAATGAACAGAAACTGACCACGTGTGATGCTCAGAGAATAATCACTGGGCCAGGCAGCCCTGCTAGTGAGGAGCGGGTGTGCCCTGGAAACAGAGAGCGGCAGACGTTTGTGCTGGCAGACCCCATGAAGGAATTTCTGAAAGCCACGGTCTCCCCCTCCCACAACTCATTTTTAAATGGGCCATAAAACTTAATAGGAAGTTTAAAAAGTTGTCATGAGGTGGCCTCTGGCATATCATAGCATATACACATGACAAATGCTACATGCATAGCATTCATCAAAACCTCAGAGGTACAGAATCAGCTCATTTTGATTTGTCCATGCTGAACCTCACTGGCAAACCAATGGGGCAAAACAGGCTTCTTCAGAGAAAGCCTGGTGTCATTTTTGGCACCCTTCAATTCAAATCAGTGCGTACATGTGCAGTGCAAAGGCAAACACTTCCCCTCTGGATTCAGAACCTCGGGTCGATACATCCCCTGGATGCTGAGGAGGGTGGGGCTCCATGAGCATGGCAAGAACTCACCTGGAGGCCGGGTGGAGGGGGCAGCATCTGGCCGGAGTGCATGGCGGGCACAGGCGTTGTCCGGGCCCAAGGCCCTGTCCAGAGTGTGATGCAGCGGCCGAGGCTGGGGAGGCCCCATCTGGTCCTGAGGTTCCCCAGCCAGCGACACAGAGCAGCATATGCTCCAGGCGGCAGCTGGGGGAACTGGGGGAACTGGGGGAGCTGGGGGGCTGGGCAGAGGACTCAGCCCGCCCCTTGCTCAACCCATTGTCTTAGAAGCTTGCCTTGGAAGCTGGAGACGGGGGTTGGGGGTGGAAGGATGGTCAGAACTTCAGGCAAGGGAATAGTGGTTAAGATAGTGGTTAAGGGATGGGCAGTGGGTGGGGGGTCCACTCCAGGACACAGGACACAGGAGGGAGAGCTGGTGAGAGGATGGTGTCTGCAGCTCATGAGAGCACAGCACTCCCACCCTTGGCCTTAGCCCAGGTCTAGGTCTCACTCCAGCTGCTTTGCCAAGAGGTAGTGGGGGAGGTGGAGGACGGAGAAAAGCAGGGGGTTGAGGGCCAAGACTCTCACTCTTCTGTCGACTGAGGCAGATCAGGATACACAGATGGGCTGGTGGGCAAAGCCACGGGGCGTATGGGCATGGGGACTCCGTGAAGCAGGTCTAGGGGCGGGATGTGGATGTGGCATCGGCACCCAGGGTGTTCTAGGCTTGGGGACAGATCCACTGTGGCTCACTCCCAGCCGCTCTCCACCATCTGTCTCCCACACACGCACACACACATACACACACAAGCACAGACTTGCACACGCATGCACACTCACAGGCACACGTGCCCACACACATGCACACCAGGCATGCCCACACACTCACAGGCTCACAAGGGCACTCACAGGCTCATGGAGGCACTCACAGGCTCATAGAAGCACACAGCTACCTCCCCCCAGGCCAGGGTCCCCGTGCTCCGAGCCCTCCCAGGACAGGAGCCCAGCATATACAACTGAACCTAACCCAGGGCTAGTGGCATAGGAGCCCATCCACTCCTCATGAGAGGGTGCCCACCTAGTGCTGGGGACTGTGCAGGAGCGGGGTGAATGGGGGACACTAGCTCCTCTGCCAGGAGCCCCAAGTTGCAGAAACCCTCCAGAGGCAGCACTTTTACGGGAGCACCAGGCTGTGTGGAGGCTTCTGGCTAAGGCCTGGCCCCTTAGGGGCTCACAGCCGATTCTAAGTGGAGGGCAGGAGAGGCAGATCCCCACCTGGGTAACAGGAGGTCAGGTCTGGAGTTTACGGGGTCTTTCCTCCTAGCATATGGCCCTGTGATTCTGGGGGACAAAGGCCACCAGCCATAGCATCTCATGAAGAGCCCCTCCAGTCCCAGGAAGGGAAACCCCGTCCCCCTATAGACACTGGAGAACCCCTCGAACAGCCTGTGCCTGCCCTGGGCCCAGGGTCTGTGCCTCTGACATGGGGGTACCAACCAGCATCCAGGCCACAGGCATCTCCACTCACTCCTTCCACCATCAGCCAACACCAGGCAAGCAGATAAAGTGCTTTGTAAAGTGCAGGTATAGAGGTAATGCTCCAAAACACCCTGCCAGCTCCCACCCCAGCCCACACCCTGCAAGCCCAGCCTTCAGTCCACCACGCCCCCATGGAGCGCTGTCTGCACCCAACCCTGTGCATCTGCCCTGCTACTCATCTACCCCACAGCACCATCGCCCCAGTGAGCCAGCACACAGTGGGTGCTCTATAAAAGCCCGCTGAGCTGAGCTAAGCTGACACCAAAAACCCACCCTCCCAGGGCAATTTGGGGTGTGAGGCGCTCACTCTGCCCAGAAGCCACAGCTATCTCCTCAGCCTCATCAATGTCTCCATGGGGTTTGGGCGGGGCTCCCCTCCCTTGCTGATTAATCCAGTAACATCTGGATTGAATTTGGCAGGACGCTCTGGACCAGCTGCTCACTGTCCTGCCCTCCCCTGCCTTGCCCACCCTGTCTTCTCAACCCACCTCCACCCACCCAGGCCGTTCATGAGCCCAGCCTCTGCAGAAGGCATCTGGTGCGATTCGGACTGGCTTCGCTGGAGGGCCTTGGGGCCGGGTTGGATTTCCATTCAGTCACACAAAATGCTGCATGGCATGGTTGGGTGTGGAGGCAGGAGTGGAGTCCAGCGTCTTCTGAGAAGTAGGGGTCACAATTAGAAGCACAGCCTCCTGCTGCCTGGTGGGCACGTGAGAACAGCCCTGCACTCAAGGGGGACTTGAGGAAAAGCTTTCAGGCCGCCAGCCTGCCCCTGTCCCACGGCAGCCACCAGTGAAGATAAGAGGGGAAAATTACAGTCATCTGAAAGAAAATTGCAGCCCAAGGCATCTCCACTCCCTGATTCCTCTACAAGCTGATTGGGGGCCCCATTCAGGACCTCCTGGGAAGGAAGAAAGTCATGATTTTCCCCTCCCCCAGTAATTGTCCACTTCCCTGCCACAGGTCCACTTTGCCAAGTGGCCACCACTCAGGAAGCTCACCATACCTCAGAGACAGTCACCAGGAGCCCACAGCCTGGCTCTGTGTCAGTGGCCCAAAGAGGCCAGGAGAACAACACAGAAGCCCGGAGAACATCCATCCAATGGGCAGGAGTAGGACAAAGGGGGTGATGGAGGACAGGCTCTGAGGGGCCAGTCTCAGACACACTATGGCTGCCAGCCAGGGAGGGCCCACAGCCATCTCAAGGCTAGCCTTCTCCTGACCATCTAGACCTTCCGTTCTGTCCTCATTTTCCCTAACGTAGCTCTACTTCTGAGTCTTGCTCTCTGAGGCCAATGACTTTATAGAGTAGGTTTCACAAGCCTCACAAGCTGGCCTCACTCATTTTGCATCTGGCTTCAGAATCTGTTGTGGGGACTTCTAGGAAATCAGCAATGAGTGATTCTAATAATCGCTCGTTCTTGGAAATTTCCTAAAATAACTTGGCCAAATGAGGGGCGGGGCAGTCCTCTAAGATGACATTTCTCCTTCATTCAATCCCAAATCTCGAGTTCCAGTTACTCATAAAAGAAGTTCTTGTTTGCATCGTTCCAAGTTCTAATGAATTTCTAGGAAATCCCACCGGAATGCTGTGGCATCATTAGGGCGTGTTTTTCAAGATTTCTTGCTAGCTGCTCCCTTTGCCTCCAGACTCCAGCTGAATGAAGTCAGTCACTTTCCATGTTCCATTCTCATAGCTGTGTCTGAATGGCAACACCGCTGAGCTCACATTCTCTCCCAATCTGGATATTCCAGAGTTCACACACCCAGAATAACACTCAGCACTCTCTCCTCCCCGAGTATACATGTTTCATCACTTGGACTCTATCTACCTGTGATGCTCTCATGGTTTCCGAGTGAGTCAGTATTCCTGGCCTATTTCTTTACTCGCTGTCTATCTCCAGCCTAATGGACAGTCTGGTGTCAATGGAGCTCCTGGAGGACAAGTGGTAGAGTCAAGGTGCTCAGGGCAGGGCTCCAGCCCCAAATGCAGCTTCCTCTGAGACAGCACCATCCATGTCCCCACCTATTTGTGGGCCTCCTTTGCCATTCAGGCTGTCTTCACGCCCACTGTGACAGCCTGGCCCTGTCCCAGTGCTGACCTAGACAAACTTCCGTTGCTAGAAGGAGGCAACCAGATCTCACTCTCACCGAGGTTGCAGCTTCACACTGGGCTGGCGAGTGGGGGTTTAACACCTTCCACTGGGAGAGGAGCTAAGCCGCAGAAACTGGCTTGGGTTACATTCCAGGGTCCAGCCAATTTGGCAGCCCTGTGGGTCCAGGCAGGTGTGTGGCCAGCCATGAGTCCAGCACAACTAAAAGGCATACAATGGTGCTTTGCTGCAGTGTTAATACTCTGAGGCAGGCTTCATCGAAGGCGCCCCATCTGCAATCCGTGACTTCTGCTGCCATGTTCTTCCTAATACTCTTCCTCCTATAAGGAGTCCCCTCTCCACATCTCTCCTTCTGCAACTGGGACCCACCTTTATGTTAGTGTCACTATTGAGAAATGCTGCAGGCCACCCCTGCACATCAGCAGTGTTGTCTACCCTCTGCAGTCTCAAATCAAACCTTGGCCACACCTATCCCTGCCCAGGGAAGCCTGCAACCTTGAGGCTTTCTCACCAGTTCTGGACACCTGAGCTTCCTCAGAGTCTGAATCTGGGTTCCAGCTCTAGAACATCAAGGAGGTCCCTCTTTCTGGACATCTGGGCTTTGTCAGAGGTTGAAGCTGGATCCTGGCTCTGGAACATAAAGGAAGTCCCCCCTTTCTGAACATCTGAGCTTCATCAGAGGCTGGAGCTGGAGTTCTGGCTCTGGAATGTCAAGTTCGTTCTTTCTGGACATCTGAGCTTCGCTAGAGGCTGGGGCTAAGAGTCCAGGCTCTAGAACATAAAGGAAATTCTTCTTTTCGGGCAGCTGAGCTTTGTCAGAGGTTGGAGCTGGGTCCCAGCCCTAGAACATCAAGGAGATCCCTCTTTCTGGACATCGCTGAAGCTCTCAATGAAGCTAGAGCTAAAGTCCTGGCTTTACAACATCAAGGAGGCCCCTCAGCTCTGGAACATCAAGGAGGACCCTCTTTCTGGACATCTGGGCTTTGTCCGATGTTGGAGGTGGGTCTAAGCCCTAGAAGATCAAAGCGGTCCCTCTTTCTGGACATCTGCACTTCATCGAAAGCTAGAGCTGAAGTCCTGGCTTTACAACATCAAGGAGGTCCCTCCTCCTGATACTTGATCTTCGTCAAATGACAGAGTTGAAATCCTGGCTTTAGAACATCAAAGAGGCACTTCTTTCTGGATACCTGAGCTTCATTAAGTGCTACAGCTGGGTCTTGGCTCAAGAACATCAAGGAGGTTTGCCATTCTGAACATCTGAGCTTTATCTGAGGCTGGAGCTGGAGTCCTGGCTCGAAAACATCAAGGTAGTCCCTCTTTCTGGACATCTGAAGCATGACTGGAGACTGGATCTGGAATCCTGGCTCTAGAACATCAAGGAGGTCCGTCTTTCTGGACATCCAAGCTTCATCAGAGGCTGGATCTGGAGTACTGGCTCTAGAATATCAAGAGGTTCCTCTTTCTGGACATCTGAGCTTCACTGGAGGCTGGATCTGGAGTCCTGGCTCTAGAACATCAAGAGGTCCCTCTTTCTGGACATCTGAGCTTCATCAGAGGCTGGATCTGGAGTCCTGGCTCTAGAATATCAAGGTAGTCCCTCTTTCTGGAAATCTGAGCTTCATCGGACACTGCATCTGGAGTCCTGGCTCTGGAACATCAAGGTAGTCCCTCTTTCTGGACATCTGAGCTTCATCGGAGGCTGGAACAGAGTCTCAAATCTGGGACATCAAAAGTGGGGTGGCTCATTCTGAATGTCCAAGGTACAACAGAGGCTGGAGCTGGGGTCTCGGCTCTGGAGCATCAGTGGGTGGCTCCCTCTGGACACCTGAGGTTCATCAGAGGCGGACACTCTGCTCACCACACCAGGACTCTCCTGGACTCTCAGCCTGCTCTTGGCTGAGCACAGGCTGACTCATCTCGGGGGGTGCACTCTGAAACTCATCTCCTCCTCTTCTTACTGCTGCCTGGTCCATCACTCAGCACCATCCATGTCACCATCTCCGTCAGAAGCTGGGTCAGGTCTGCTCTGCCAAGTGATGGCCATGATCACCAAGGCAGTTCTTTCTCTCAGCAAATGGGCCATGGCTCGGTCCTGTGCACTTACAGCTAGCTGGACTTGCTGCAGTTCTCCAGGCACCTCCCTGTAAAGGAGAGGAGGAGAAGCAGGAGGAGGAAGGAGAAGATAAAGAGAGAGGAGGGGGGAGGGAGTAAAGAATGAAGGGAAGGAAGGAGGAGAAAAAGGAAGAAGAGGGAGACAGAGGAGGAGAAGGGAGAAGGAAAGGAAAAAGGAAGGAGGAGGAGAAAGAAAAGAAGAAGGCAGGAAAGGAAGAGGAAGAGGGAGAAAGAGCAAGGGGGGAAGGAGAAAAAGGAGAGGGAGGAAGAGAAGGAGGAGGAAGAGGAGGAAAACGAGAAGGTGGGAGGAAGAGGAGGAGAAAGAGAAGGAGGGAGAAGGAGGAGGGGAACAAGGGAGGAAGAGGAGGAAGAGAAAGAGGAGAGGAAGGAGAAGAGGGAGGACATGGCAGTGGTGTCTGTGGCGGAGACGGTGGTGGTCGTGGTGGTGGCCGTGGTGGCTGTAGCAGCTGTGATGGCCGTGGTGGCTGTGGTAGCTGTGACGGCCGTGGTGGCTGTAGCAGCAAAAGCAGTCAGTCTCTCCTTCCTCACAGGGAGCATGTTCTCATCATCTGCTCCAGCGAAGCCAGGCGTGCGGACTCAGGATCCATCTTGACTCGGGCCTAGCACCCTTCGGCCCCTTGCCCCTCAGTGCCCCTGCTCAGCCCAGCTGCTCTGGGGGTGCAAGGCTCCCCTTCCAGCTTGGCCAGCACTCCTGCCACGGGCAGGGATGGGCCTGAGGCTCCACCTTTGCAGCCCTGCTCAGGAGCCATTTTGAGGAAGGACTTTGGCCCCGGCCTGACTGGGCCATCTTGGCCATCACTCGCCATCAGTTCAAGCATGATGACCACTTATCAAGCATGATAAGCCCAGCCCTGGGGAATGTGGGAAGAGGAGGAGGAGGAAGACTCCAAGCCCTGGGGGAGCTTCCTCTCTGGGGCTCCAGGAACCAAGGCAGTGAGCTCAGCTCAGAACCCCTCTCCACCACCAAAGCCAGACTTGCCCCACCTCCTCCCGTCCCATCCCGTCCCGTCCCGTCCCTTCTGGAAAGAAGCCTGGCATCCCATGATCCACAGAAGGAGGGGACCAGACAGGCGTTAGTTCATCCAAGCATGTGTTGACCTCTAGAGCTCTAAGAGGCACCCTCCCCTTGAAAGCCCAGTGGGCAGGGTAGGGCACTGGCAGCTGCGTGGGGTTCCAGCCGGCTCCCCGCCCTCCCACCCATCACACTGCCCCACGAGACAGAACACCCAACACTCACTCTCTTTATATTAGTAGCACATCCATCACTGTTTGTTAAGACAGGAAACACATTTATTGAGAGCACAGTGGGGTGTGCCAAGCCCTGTGCTTTGCCGCATCACAGCGCCCTCACAACAGCCCTGTGAGGTAGGTAAACCAGCCCACTCCCCGCATGTAGACACGGAAGGCTCGGCAGCTCCCTAGGCCTCAGGGTTCCTGCGGGGTGGGCAGGGGTCCAGCCTGTGGCTCTGACCCCAGGTCAGCGGCGTCCATCAGTCAGAGGGCGGGTCTCTACTCAAGGGGGTGCCCCGGGTCCAGAGTCTCTGGGTCCAGCCTGTCCCGTGGGAATAGGTGCAGGGCGTCCCCGTGGCTGTGGAGGCTGAGAGAGACACAGTTGCAGATGAAGGCCACCTGCCTCCGGCCTCGCTGGCCGACAAGAGTTCACAGACAGGCAGGCCCCAGGGGGAGGGAGAGGAGGGCGAGTCCATGCTCAGGGGCTTCCAGTAGCATGGGGGGCGAGGGGAGCACCCAGCCACCAGCTCTGCCCCTCTACCTACTGGCCCCTCAACTTCTGGTGTCCTCTACCGTCCCTTGGACTCTGCCCACCTGCAGAAACTTCTGGAAGCATCACTCTAGTCCTGACGCCCTCCCACAGCTGCAACCTCTGGTTTTTCTCACCTTGATAACCCAGAACCCAGGACTCTCGGCCTTTCTAAACACTAACCCCAGCTCTTCTGCCCAGCCTATCCAGCTTTGCTGTTTTTCTTAAAACTCAGCCTCTTCCTCCTCCAGAGAGCTTTAAACTTTCCCCTCTGAACCTCTCCCATCCAAACCTGCTGAGTCTCTGTATTTAAAAGCAAACCCCTCCCTCTGCCACTGTCCCCCCAGAGCGGGCTGGTGCTTCCCCCCTTGCCCTCCACTCTGCCCACAAGTCCCTGGGGCCAGCGCAGACAGTTCCAGGAGACACAGGACTTCTGCAGCCAGCCCCCAGCAGCCCAGGTCTCCAGCTGGGCCCACCGGGAGAGCCAATGTGAGAGCACCTGTGTGCCAGGTCACAAAGCATTTATTTCACACAAACAATCTCATTGAACCCCACAATAACCATACCAGGCAGGTGTGACGCTTTCCAGGTTACAAACAGCAAACTTTCCCAGGCCACATAGTCAGAGGGGTTGGGGGAGCCTTGAACCCAGACCTTGAGTCTCACGAGTCGGCCTATGGTGTGCAGCGAGGATTCTCAGGGCTCACGGTCATTCCCCAAGCAGATCCTGTCACGAATTACCCCTGTTTCTAACAGGTGGGAAAATCGAGGCTCAGGGTGGTTCAAGTAACCTACCTGGTACCCATGGGCCATTCTTCAGGGGTGAGACAGATAAAAGGAATCCAGGTCTGGGGTCAGACGGCCCCGCCCTCCACCCCCGGTTTTCTGGATGTCTAAGGCTGCATCACAAACCCCACAGGTGCCTCATAGGTCATTGCTGATTGTCACCAATGGTGGGAACAAGGACTTCTCAGGGGAAACAGCCTCATCCCAAGGCAGGGGCTTCTGAGGTCTCAGGGACATCTCTCCGCTTAGAAATTGCCAAATGTATTATACATTCTCAAAATCACAGGCACCACAGCACCAACAGAGACACTTTGGTCTAGATGAAGTTTTATCCTAGATATAAAGGTTTCCAAAATATTGTGTTTCCACTGGGGGAAACCCACCAGTGACTGCCTGTCCCCCAACTGGCAGGGAGGGCAGTGAGGCCCCAGAACAGGCAGAGACCTTCCCCATTTCAGAGCTTCCTCCAAAGAGTCTGTCAAGAAACATACCCTTTCCTCTTAAACAAATGTGCCTACACTAGGCAATAGGCCCATTCAGCTCTTCACAGCCATTTAAATCCTCCCCTCTGCAGGGGGCAAGCAACTAGTAGGCACCCACTAGTGCACAAGGCAGGGTGCGTATGGGGCTCAGAGCGGGGGCTCAGGGGCAGCTTTGTGGGGACCTCCCTGAGCCTGTGTCCCCACCCGCCCCCAGGAGACCAGGGCCAGCTCCGCCCACCTCCAGGGGAGGCTAGGCACACGATAGAGCCTCCCAGCCCTAGGTCACACACAGGCCCAGCCTGAGGGGACCCCAAGGCCCACCCAGAAACAGATACCTAAACACAGACTCAGAATCTCCTGGGAGGGGCTCCCTGCTGTGAAGCCCCATGAGAGCAATGAGGAGGGGCCCCCGCTGCTTGCAAGTTTCCAAGAACAGGGGATAGGCATGGGGCAGACACCAGGGGCCACACTGCAAGGGCCCCTCAGCAGAGCCCAGGGGAGGAGAGAGTCAGGGGACCCGTGTGGGTGCTCCTGGGGGCAGGCATGACAGGGACCAAGGTGTGGCGGCCAGATCTCACAGTGAAGCTCAGGCTGCGAAAGAAGAGGCGGTAGATGAGATCCGAGGCAGCAACGGGGCCAACGGCCTGCCCGCTGAGGCTGTGACGAAGGGGCGGGGGCCAGGGTGGGGAGCAGAAGGAACACCCAGCTCAAGCCCCCACCAGCTGGAATGTGGGCACGTGAGAGCCGAATACTGCTCCCCAACATGCCAGAGGCAAGAGCTGCAAAAGGCACACAGAGGTCTGATGAAGAGACCCCGGATCTGAGGCGGCCTGTGCCTGGGGTGTCTGGAGACCCCCGCCAGTACACCTTCTCTGACGTGGCTGAGTACCCTGGAGGGCACAGTCTCCTTCCTCCTCCCTACACTCCTCTACCAGAGCACTCCCGGGTGCTTGGCAGGGGCGAGGCCGCAGCAGGCTGCACTTGCTGGGAGCTGGCAGGGGTGAGCCGGACCAGGCAGGGGCCTTATTTGGTGGACTCAAAAAAGCACAGGCTGTTCGTGCAAGGCTGGGCGGTCGTGGGTCTGACACCAGCTGTCCCATTTCTCAGCAGGCTCGTCTGGGAAATCGGCCCGCACTCCAGTTAGAGAAAGGAAAGTGTCCCAGACCCCCAGGCTTGGTGCCAGGCCAACAAAAGGTGGCAAAACCCACCTTCTGCACCTTCTACCAGGGCAAGAAAAGGGCTGTGAGGAAATGCAGAGCACAGGGTGAAGGAGGGTTAGTACCCCAAGCACGCCACCCAGAAGACCCTCTGCGTCCTCTCTAGGTCACCCTGCTCCTCCTCCCTAACAAACCAGGGGCATACACGAATGTTTGCAGAAGCCCCTCCAAGCAGACAGACTGTCCCCTCATGGCACCAGCAAACCCCAAAGCACCACGGCCCTACCAGCTACAACCCGCTGCGGGGATGCAGCAGCCCAGTGGAATGGGGGCGGGGAACCTCTGAGGAAGGGAAAAGCCATCACTCTTCAATCAAACAAATATTTACCCTGGGCCCACAGGGCTAAGCACCTGCGGGCTGCTCCACCAGCGGCTTGCACACGCCACTGATTGTGGGAAGCGCAATCTCAGCAGAAGGTCAGGGCTGACTTTTTATCCACTTAGGACTAGCGAAGCCATCACTCACGCTTTCAAGACAAAGCCCCACATATGCCCATTCCCAGGGAAAGCCAGCATCTGCACAGCACTGTGACGGCACACCCACCCTCAGCCCTCACAACAGCCCTGTGAGGTAGGCTTTCTGGTGACCCATGGCTTAGAGGAAAGGAGATCAAGGGTCAGAGAGGCAAAGGGTTAGTTAAGTGGCCCCTGGGTCTGCCAGATCCTGAAGCCCAGGCTCTTCCTAACACACAGCACAGCTTCTCATCAGATAGCTAAGGTTCCATCCCATGACGGCGAAGCAAGGCTCCTGCTTTTCAGACATGGCACACATACGTCCATAAGGTACAACATGGCAATGGTTAACAGGTTAATGAAAAGCAAAATAATAAACTCTTAGTAAAGGTCACAAACATCAAGGCTTGTCATTGGTTACAATTTCATTAGCTATCCGTCCATTCGACAGAGAAGGAACGCACCAGCCTACCACTCACCAGGCTCTGTGTTGGGCACCCAGCCTGCTGGCATCTGAGCCCAAATGTTGTCAGTTACGGGAGGGAACAATGCAGTGTCTTTGATGGCTGGTGCCTAATATTTTGGAGAAAAGGACACCACCCAGAGGAGCCTTTTTGAAGACGGACACATGTAGGTGCTGCCCAAAGGCCAGGCAGAGGCAGGAAGCACACAGCTTTCAAAATGCACAGCCAGGCGTGTCCAGCCTCTCAGGCGAGCGTGAACGCATCCCCACGGGGGGTCCAGGGGCATTGCCCAAAGAGTCTTCCAAACCCCTAGTGCGAAAGTTCCAGCCACAATTCCTCCTGTCCTACCACATGCCCCTCCATGTTTAGAGATACGCGCTTTCCCACTCGGCTGTCTGAGTGAGGCCGTCTCCCTGGCCTTTGATCCTCACTCCCCTGGCACACCCCCGGGGACACGCACACTGCCCTTCCAGAATCACAGTTGAAAATCACGGTTACATGGCTCCTCACAACAGCCCTGCGAGGTAGGCACCACAGCCCTCCCCGGAAGACAGACGCGACCCGAGCTCTCACAGTGAATTTCAACCACACAAGTTTGTCCAGCCCCAGGGTCTTGGCTTTGCCTCCTCTCCTCCCTCTCCAAGGCAATGAATAACATTCAGAACTCCAGGTTGAACCCCCAAGACTATGCCTCAACCCCCACCCAGGCAGCAGGCGCTCCGGGAGTTCTCACCTTGTCTGGGACCCACAGGACAGCTTGGGGCTGCACCCAGAGTCTGTAAAATGCCACATGCCTTGGACACCCAGGTCTGCCAATGGAGGGTTCTATGCAGACCCCCACGTGGGAGGTGATTCTTCTCACCCACATGACACAATCAACTCCCCTAATTTTCTCTAAATAGAGCTGGGCATTAACTACTCTTGAAAGGGGCAGGAATGGCTCCAAGATCACCTCCAGGAAAGGCCAGAGTGCTCTAATGACTTGAAAGCCTGCTCACGGCCAGAAGCAACCACTCAGCTCAACCCCCCGCTCTCATTTTGGCCTCTCGAGGATGTGGGCTGTGATTTCTGAGCACCCAGGGAACACAGTTGGCTGATTCCAGTTGCATAGGGAACAAAGTCCGAGGGGCAGTCGAACCTGCAACAGGACTCGAACCCACAAGTCTGAGCTGATTTCGGGACCTCTCCTTGTCACCAACACAAGCACGGTCCCTTACCAACATGTTCATTGTTTTATTTCTTTTCTTTTCTTTTCTTTTCTTTTCTTGTTTTTGAGATAGAATCTAACTCTGCTGCCCAGGCTGGAGTACACTGGTGCCATCTCAGCTCACTGCAACCTCTGCTGCCCAGTTTCAAGCGATTGTCCTGCTCAGCCTCCTGAGTAGCTGGGATTACAGGCGCCTGCCACCATGCCTGGCTAATTGTTCTGTAGTTTTAGTAGAGATGGGGTTTCACCATCTTGGCCAGGCCAGTCTTGAACTCCTGACCTCGTGATCCACCTGCCTCAGCCTCCCGAAGGCGTGAGCCACCGCACCCAGCCGATGTTCATTGCTTTCTTTTAAAAGACAGTGTGGCAGTGGGTCCTTGTGAGCCAGCTCTAGTATAGCACTGGCTAATTTTTAAAAAATGTTTGTTGGCTGTGAGTGAATGAAGGAGTGAAGGAATGAATGAATGAGTTACAATCACTGCCGTCCAGTGGAGGAAGCTGAAAGGCTGAACGCAAAGCTCACAGCAAGGACCGTGCGTAAAGCAGGGTGAGACCTGGGGAGGACCTCTCCGCTCATGGGTGGGAGGGCTTGGCCCTGGACCACCCGGGACCCCAACCCCGGGTCACAGTCACGGTGTGTGACGCATGGGAAGCATCATGAGGAAGAAGCCGTGGGTGACAGTGGCAGATGAAATCCAGCTGGGACGTGCTCAGCAGTGACCCCGGAGGAGGCAGCTACAGGAAAGGGTGTTTGCTTCATAACCACAGCCCATGGCGCTACACAGCCCACCCGAAACAAAAGGGTTTGCTTTCAGAAGAAGAGGCCAAAAGCACCGGGTCAAGATACGTAGGCCGAATGTATGGATGGATAGAAGGAGCAACTTATGCTGAGAGTCATCGCTGGCCTCCCAAGCTTGGATACCAAGCTAAACATGTGGGTGAGGGGTTCAGACAAAGGCAAACAGTGCTCAGTGCTATAGTAGAGTGATCGGTGGGCCGAAGCAGCTCTGCTGAGAGTGGAGGATGCTCTGGAGAGAAGGGCGAGTTCTCCTTGGGTAAGGTGGCCTCCCCAAATGGCTGTGGCTGACCTTCAAGCCCTGATAGCTTTGGGCAGAACATGCTCTTTATTCTGCTCCATGGAATGTAACTGCCCCAGTTGAAGAAAAATGAAAGGGGATTCTCCCATCAGTCCTGACCCAAAATGCTCCATTCGTCAGTTAAACCCCAAAGACCACCATGGAGGCCACACACGCAGGCCAGGGCTGAGGACATTTGTTGATACATCACAGGGTGCTGGGAACCCAGTTTTCTCCTAAGAGGTCGGGAAATGGAGGCCCCAGGGTCTGGCTTCCTCTAGGTTTAATAGGAATGAGTGCCTGGGCTGGTGGAAGGGCCACCAGCTGATGGTACAGGGTGCTAGGAGGTGGCTGTCTGGACGTTGAAGGTTCAAAGAGCTATTCCTGTCCCACAGGGGTGTTATGGAGGGCAAGATGGGAGTGCGCAAGCACACCAGAGGTTCAGCCTGTGGTGTCTCCACCTGCCAGTGGAAGGTGTCTTTGTCCCTGTCACCCACTTCCCAGGATAAGCAAATCCTAAAATCAAACCGACCTGAAAGGCCACCTAGGCCAACCCCACACCATTGGAATCTCCTTAAAACTTCCTTCCCCGAGGGCTGCCTGGCTGGTTCCTTGAACGCCTCCAGTGAGGTAAGGCTCCCTACATCCCAAGGACACCCAGGACCAGTCTCTTCAGAAAGCCATGACCCAAGGGACTTGGACAAACAGTTCACAGAAGATAAGATACAATTTGTTAATAAACATAGGTGAAAGCGTTCGCCAGTCATTAGTAATTAAAGCAATGCAAGTTAAAATAATGCAAAAGTAGTTTATAACAGAGACAAACTAGCCATATCTTAATTAAATGGTCATACATTGCTGAACATTGGAAAATGCTGTAAGCCTTCTGAAATTAATCAATATCCATACAAAGATCCATAGCCTGTCTTTCAAGAAACTTAACCAAAGGAAATTCATTCATTCATTCACCAATCCACATATGCACCATCCTTCTGCCCTCTTATCTATCAGCCAAACACTTACTCACTCACTCCTTCCTCCATCCTTCCATCCACTCATCCATCATTTATTTAGAGTCTGCAACATGTTGGGCATCAGGGATACAAAGGCCAATTCCATAAGCTCCTTGTCCCTGCTAGGGGCTCACAGTCTAGCAGGGGAAACTGATCTGTAATGAAGCAATGATCATTTCTGGGTAGAAGAACATAATTCTTAAGAATGAAAAAAAGAGTGTTCTAAGCAGTTAGTTGTGGCATTATTTATAATATTTTTAAAAGTGAATGACGCTGTAGCCACTCAACAAGACACAAAGCCGCCAGTGAGGTTACGAAGATGACGGAAAAAGGAAAAACGCTGATGAGAGAATATTACATGAAAGAGGCAGGACGCAAAAGAAAAAAAAAACGTGTCTGTGGTGCATAAAGGCAATTAGGTTTTTTAAAAGAAGGGGTGCTCATTAAAAAATAGACACTCTTTTTTTTTAAAAAAAAAAAAAAGTGCACCTGTAAGAACATAAAAGAGGCAAAAAAAAAAAGGTGGGTGACATGTCAGGATGCTGAGGGGTGGATGTGTTTCCCACTGCTCTAGGTCAAGTGCCATCCACGCCATTTACATTAGGAATCCAACGGGACACAGGGGTCTGTCCCAGGGGCCCTGAGGCCAAGCTTCCCATGGAAGGAGTTGGGAGTCACGGGGGAGGCCGAGGACAGTTGTAGCTCCCGGTGTCACCAGGAAAGGATTTGTGTGTGTGTGGGGTGCATGCCAACAACAAAGTCAGGAGACAGAATGTGTTCTCATTGTTAAAAGTTGAAAGAATACATAAAGACAGGCCCTGATCACATAGGAGCACTTGGACCTACTCAGACCTTGCAGGTCGAATACAGAAAGGACCGGGTGGGGAGCACGTGAAGGACATTTCACTCCTGGCTTGTGCCGTTAGGAACTCTATCCTGAATCTCAGAATCCCAGAACTAAAGAGACTTTGAATTCCAGATGCAAAACTCTTATGGGTCAAAGACCCTAAGAGCCCTGTTCCCCTCTCATGGCCTCTGCATTTCCAAAAGGACACAGAGAATTCACCAAACCCAAACCCGCCTACCCTCCAGCCAGGGCACCAGTGGGTCTCCCTAGAGCTTCTCCCACTGGCTCAGTTTGACCCACTGTGACCTGCGGGGACAGCCCCTAGATGTTGGTAGAAGGCTCTCCCAGAACCCAAAGTCACCTGTTCCTTCCAATTTCCTCTTGTGCCTGTGGTGGGCCCTCCCTTCCCCACCTTCTGCACCCTCTCATCTTCCTGAGTCTCCACTGGCTTTTCTTAACAGCTGTACATGTTCTTTTCAAACACCCTCCTGGTCTTCTGTCCTGAGCCCCTCTCGCCCCATCCTCATCCAACAGAGACACTTGGCTTGTTGGGGAGAAGCTTCAGCAGGTGTCCCCAGGGATAATAAGTGCACCCCCAGACCTCAGTCCAGCCAAGGCAGAGCCTGGAACCCCAGATTCTGAAAGAGGAGAAGAGCAGACCCCTGAGGCCCCAGCACTACGTCAGGCCCACGAGGCCCAGCTCATGTGGTCCTGACACATGGTACTGGAGGCTCGGAAGGTGGCTCCCGACACATGAATTCCACGTCCTCCACCTTCTAAATGCTGTTGCCATCCGCTCGGCCAGAGCTAGAAGCGTGACATCCACCTCCTTCTTCCTGCTTCCCTCCCTGCCTCACATCCTGTCTATAACCCCATAGCTCTGATTCCCGTGCACCCCTCTTTGCCGCCATCGCTCAGGCCTCGAGCCTCGCACTAGAGCAGCAGCCTCACCCATGCCTGCGCCTCCGACCGCCATCCCACCCAGTGTCTACAGAGTCACTCTGGGCAGGACACCCCCTGCTCCAGACCTCATGGCCCCACCCCACTCCCCTGCCTCCCACGTGCTCCCTGCCACTGGTCCTGGGTCCATCCAAGCTGTGCTCCTCCTGCTCCAGGCACTTGTTAAGAATCCCATTTTTTTAGAGAAATCAAGGGAGACTTTGGTCCTTGTTTTTACAGACAAACACAGGCACACGACACACAACTACGTACATTTCCTCCACTGCAGAGAAAGGAGACTCGACAGAGCCTGGGGGGTCCTGGGGGAGGACTGTCAGCACGAACAACCCTCCAGGTCTGCCCTGCAGCGCCCCCAGAGGGCGAGCCAGAGGAGAAGAGACAACCGCAACACAATGAAACGCAATGCCGCCAGGTTACAGAGCACACCGCGAAATGGCTGAGAACACAGAGAGACCTTGAACCAGGCTGTGGGGATGGCATGTCAAGGGAGCCAGGGTCCTGGAACCGCTTCTACAACTGGGGGAGGGGGCTGAGGTGCACCTGCTGCCCAGGGAACCCTGAGTTGAAAAGATGGGTGCCCCGCCCCATGGAGGACCAGGCCAGAGGGTGGCCCAGGCACACTGCAAATGGTTGCAAGAACAAGGTTTCTGGTGGCTTGCCCAGGACTCCTGGGTCCCCCTTCTCAGGTGCCCCTGGCCACCTTCTGGCCTTTCCCTGCACCAGCCCCTGGACATGAGTAGGCGCCACACCCAGGGTGGTACACGGCGGGCGGGGCCTAAGCTCCACCCAGGGCCTATTGCTCCCTGACCCTCTGCTGCCCCCTGGCGGGCAAAGCCTCCCGCACAGGTGACCCACATCCAGGGAGGGGCCAGGCTACCCACCAGGCTTCACACCACTTGTTCATGCAACTTTCTGCAGGGCTCAGGGTCCCAGCCCTTCCCGCCTATCCAGGCCATAGATGAGACATCGTCAACAGGGACACGTAAGATGAAACCAAGTAGGCACCCAGTGCCACTCCACGTTTACAGATGGGGAAACTGAGCAAGAAACAGATGCAGTGAGATGGCCCACACAGCCAAGGTAGAGCAACAGCACTCAAAGACCTGGGTCTTCCTGAGCCAGCTGCTCCCTGCCAGGGCAAGTGCCTGTGACAACAGCCACACTCCCTGGGGATCCCTTCCTTCCACTGTCCAGAACACAGAGCCGGAAAGAAGCCTCCTTCCTCCCTTCCCTTTCCCCTCGCTTGCTTTCTTCCTACTTTCTTACCACCCTTTCTTCCAGTCATTCATTCATTCATTCATTTAGATCTGAGTCCTTCGTTTAGGGACTTCAGGACCATAGCTTGAAATTCATCATAACCTTTGGCCCGAAGGCTATTATGCCCTATTTACTGATTGTTACATTATTTTATTCTCTATTCATTTATTTTTCATTTCCTCCCAAGTTGCATCTTTCTTCCTTTCTCTCACTCTTCCTTACATTCTCTGGTTCTTATAAAGTCAGGTGCACGGAACCCGATGAATCAGGGCTCCTGGTCATCACCTCCACGCTGGCCCTGAAGCAGTACCACTCCTCCATCAAGTGTCATTCACTCTCTCATCCACTCACCATTTGTCCGTCTTTCTTCTTTTGGGTATTTGTTTTACTCATTGTTTTCACTAAACCCCATGGGCAAAAACAGAGATATTTGGCCCATGTATTTATTGGCAATCTTTCTTCTAGGTGTTTAGTCACCTTTTATGTTCAAGTATTTATTCTTTTATTTATGAACCTCAACTGCATCTATTTTATTACAGTGGCAGAAGATACAGCCTTGTTTTGGAGCCAGGTATGTCTCTCTATTTTTCATTTATTCTTTGAAAGGTGTAATGTATTTATCTATTTAAGGAGTACGTATGTAAACTAATTATCATCCCTGTTCAGACAACCTTCCTTAAATATCCATTTATCACTTTGGTTGTTTGTTTATTACCTTTCCTTTTTCCTTTTTCACTTCTTTTTATATTTTCTCCATTTTCCCTCCCCCTGGGAACCTGGGCCTGGATTATCTCATCCATCTTCAGGATTACTGACAGCCTTGTGACTAATCCTAACAGATCCTACTCTTACAGTGACACCCACGGATTTGTTCTCTTTTTTACTGGTTTTTCTTTATTTTCCCTTTCGCTTTCATTTGGTTTCATTTCTGCCTTTCCTCACCTTTCTCTCTGACTCCCTGACACTTCTCTTCCTGCATCTTTTCATGTTCTGGACCTCAGGTGCCCAGAGTGAGATGAGGAAACTCCCCTGGGCAGCTCCTGCCTGGCTGTGCCAGCCATTTCCATTTCTAATTCAGTCGTTCAAGTGTCCATTCATTCTTTCTGTCATTCTTTCATTTCAATATTTATTCTTTTATTTATGGACCTCAGGTGCACAGAACTGGATTAACCATGATCTGTGGTTCCCAGAGCCTTCCGCACACCGGTCCACGCGGAGCCGTCTTTTGTTCGTTGATTCTTCTCCCTGGGGATTTGGTGCAGGATTTATTTAACTAGCTCAGGAACCCAGTTTTGTATTGGTCATAATTCTTGCTGCCTTCTCTCCTCTTTTTGTCCTTGCACAGTCCTCTCTAGTACATGTTTATGTCTTTATTTATTCATCCAATGTGTTTGTATTGCTTATATACATCTATACGTTTCCATATTCTCTCCTCTCTCACTTTCTCTTTTCATTCTTTTGGGCCTTGAGTGCAAAGGATAGTGAAAACCATCCATTCTCATTTATTCAGCCAGTCACTCCTCTATTCACATATTTGTGTTTTTATTGATGAACCTCAATGTTTACTATTTAGTATATTTAATGGATAAAACTGACTCATTCTATTTCAATACTTATCCAGGAAGTGCCTTTTCTTACATAGGTCTATTTCACTTTCTTTTCTTACATCTATCCCTCTCTTGTTCTTTCAATTTTTCCATTCCTCACTCCTTTCTTGTATTCCTATGGAATGCACGCATTGATCCTTTTTTTTTGGTTGTTTTTTTTTGAGACAGTTTTGCTCTAGTCACCCAGGCTGGAGTGCAATGGCAGTCTCAGCTCACTGCAATCTCCGCCTCCCAGGTTCAAATGATTCTCCTTCCTCAGCCTCCCGAGTAGCTGGGATTACAGGCCTGAGCCAGCACACCCAGCTAATTTTGTATTTTTAGTAGGAATGGGGTTTCACCATGTTGGTCAGGCTGGTCTCGAACTCCTAACCTCAGGTGATCTGCCTGCCTCGGCCTCCTAAAGTGCTGGGAGGACAGGTGTGAGCCACCGCGCCCAGCTGCATTGATTCTTTCATTCAGTCTTTCACTTGTGGTAATTTTTAAAACAAACTTCACAGCCACAGATTTGAATTAATGTGAATGGCTTGTGCTAAACCAGCCCCCTTTCATCACCTCGTTAGATCTACTTATTTATTATCTTTTTCACTTCCTTTTTTCCCATTTTCATTTTTTCCCATGCTATTGTTTCTTTCCACCACTCGCTCTTTCTTTCTGTCATTCTTTTGGAGCTCTGCACCAGGATCAATGACCCTCACCCCCTCTCTACAACAGCCTCCTCATTGCTCAATGCAAATCCTTTCTGTCATTCATTCATTCATGCATTCACCACGCATCCATTCAGTCTTTCTCTGTCAACACTTATTTTTACACTTCTAGACAGCAGGTGCACCTAACTGGATACTCTACAATCTGCAGCTAACGGACCCTCTCCCTGTGGCCCCACGGAAGCCCTCCCTTCCATGTTTACGCTCTGAGCTGTTCCTTAGTTGGGTAGGCAGTTGGCCGTGCTGGCAGCACCGATGTGAATTAAGCAGCCTGCCTGGCTCACGTAGCCTTTCACTCCTGTTCCTAGCATGGCTCTGTCTCGTAACTGCATGCATCTATTAATTTCTTAATATAGTACCTTCTTCCTTTTTACACATTTCTTCCCATTTGTTACTGTTTTTCTCTCTCTCACTCGTCCTCTCTTGCACTCTGCCTTCGGAGCTTGGTGCCAGGCAGGGCTGTGTGCATGACACATCCTGCAAGCGCCCATCCTCGGCCCGGGTGGCTCCGCGTCTCACATGTTCCTTCCTTCCTTCACTCATAGCATCCTTCCTTCCTTCTCCATCTTCTTATTAGGCATTTATTCCTCCATTAGTGGAATCAGGTGCTATGATTCCACTAACGGAGGAATAAATGCCTAATGCTTACGACAAGTCCTAGCCTAACTCCCCTCGTGGGTCTACCCATTTATCTGTTTGGTTGTTATTTCTTCCTACAGTTCCTTTCTCTCTTCTATCATAGCTTTCCATACCTCCTGCCCTTCATTGTCATGCAGCTGGGGGGCCCAGAGGGGACCCCAACACCCCCATCAGGAGGATCCATGGGGCCACGTCTTCTCATTCACCTCGTCCTTGTCTGTTTAGATACTCACTGACTTGTTCACTTAGATATTTATCATTTAATGGATAGACTGTGGTTTTCCAGAAGTGGACCAGCCATAGCCCTTAATTTTTGATGATCTTTTGCCACCACCTGTCCCATTGCCTTCTTTCACATCTTTATCAATAAATTAATATTTCATAAAAAATTAAATATTTCTGTGCTTAACATTTGTTACATTTTTTTCCTTATTTCTTTATCAAGATTTATTTTATTTTTCATCTCATCTAACAGACCTCAGTGCCCAGGACTGGATGACCCAAAGTCCCTCATGCCGCTCTGTCACCTGGCCCTGCAGTCCCGCACTCCCCGTTCATTCATTCATCCACACACGCAGTATACACTTTTCGGTCCTTCTTTCTTTTGTCATTCACTTATTTAAGTGCAGACTTCACGTGCCCAGACTTAGATAACTTTTGTGAAGGGACACTCTCACCTTTGGCCCACTGGGTCCCCTTTCTTTCTTTGCTATTCTTTGAACTCTTTCTCTGTGGTTTCTTTACTTTTCTATGCCAGGAGCATATATTATTTGTATGAGTCCTAATGCTTAGCTTACAATAGCCTGACATGGTTCTCTTTATATAGTTACTCATCCTCTACATTGTTTTTTTACTTTTCTGTCTTTTATTTGTTGTTTTGGTGTTTTTTTAAAGCTTTCCCTTCTCCCTTTTCATCACTTGTCCCCTAACTTGCATCTTTTCAATTTGATGGGCCTCAAAATTGATTCTGCCTTCCACTTCCCGCGAATCTATTCTTTCATTTAGGTTTTTATTTATTTATTTATTTTTGAGACAGAGTTTGGCTCTTGTCACCCAGGCTGGAGTGCAGTGGCACGATCTTGGCTCACTGCAACCTCCACCTCCCGAGTCCAAGCGATTCTCCTGCCTCAGCCTCCTGCGTAGCTGAGATTATGGGCACGCGCCACCATGGCCAGCTAATTTTCTAGTTCTAGTAGAGACGGGGTTTCTTCATGTTGGTCAGGCTGGTCTCGAACTCCCGACCTATGGTGATCCACCCGCCTCAGCCTCCCAAAGTGCTGGGATTACAGGTGTGAGCCACGAAGCCCAGCCTTATTTAGGTTCTTTTTAATTGTCAAATATCAGAGGCATATATTTGAATTACACATATACCTTAGTCCATAATGACCTGGTGTCACTTAGTGATTCAACAGGTCTTTTCTATTTATATATTGATTGCCTAGGCATCAAAGTAGATGATGTACACCCACTCTCCTCCTGGCTTGCTTACTTTCTTTACCTATTTACTTGTTTATTCATTCTCTCTTGCTTCATTCATCCATTCATCCCGTCATTTATCGCATGATGCAATAGATCCCAGTGAAACAACCTCTCAACAACAACGACATTCACAGTATCCTTAGCATTCCCACTTCTTCTCACTGAGTCACCCGCCCAGGTACACACAGCGCGCAGTCCAGAACACACACGAATGGCTGATGCAGGCAGAGACACAGTGAATGGCAGGTTTACTCCCAGACCCTTCTGGGGCTCACGTCCTAGACATGCTGGGGACAGATCTGAGACGAGGGCCCACGTTCCCCAGCTCC
This sequence comes from Cheracebus regulus, assembly GCA_963574635.1. Lineage (NCBI taxonomy): Eukaryota > Metazoa > Chordata > Mammalia > Primates > Pitheciidae > Cheracebus > Cheracebus regulus. The sequence goes on from CAUYQU010022561.1 coordinate 24,989, forward strand.
CCGGGGCAGAGCAAGCACCTCCCGCCCTGCCCCTCTGCGCCGTGGTAAATGACCATCCCCATGAGAAACCTGTTTCAAGACCCCAGAATACACAGAGACACACACATGATACAGAGTCTCCTGGTGGGAAACGACGGACACGGAGTTCATTTTTAAATAGGTGGCTTTGTCTGTCGCAATATAAAAATATTTTGGCCTTTCAAGGCAAATACAAAAGAAACTACCCATTACCATGGCTGAGTGTCTCAGTCCCAAACAATAAGAACTTGAAGAGGTTTAGCCGGAAACTTTGAAGACAGAAAATCTGCCCATTATGTTTTCCAGACATTTCGAGGGGGTGAGCGAAGGTCATTGGCGCTCGAAGCCCGTTTGGAAGGCTGCTCCCCCGGCCTGCGCTTTCTCCTTGCCCTTTGAAGGGCCCCCAGCTCACAGGGCACTTCCATCCTAGTCTGCCCTGCAGCACAAGAGCCAAAGGGAGACTCAATCATGAAAGGGCCATTCATTTAGAAGAGTGAAAAAGAAGAATTTCTTTTGGGGTCCGACATTTGAAGCCGCCTATAGAATTCTTTTGCCACAGAGACAACACAAGGAGGCGGGGGGCTCCCATCTTAGAGAACAGGAGTCCCCAGGTCTGCACTCAGCTGGACTCAATGGGTACCCATTTCCCCGTGCACAGACCCCCCAGCCAGTGCCCGCCAGCCCTGCCACAAGGTCCACCTGGCAGTGTGCTCCGGAAGGCAGGCCCCACCCTCGGCAGCAAAGCCACGCATGTGCTCTTTATACTCCAGCCACTTACGATTTCAAGCTGGAAGGGGCTGCGGTCCCACATTCAAGGTCCCTTTCCACGCAGGAATCCAGGTGATGGCGTCGGCTGGAAGGAGAAGGCACTAGGTCACTGACTGGAACCTCACTCAGGCCGGCGAGGAGGAGGAGGAGGAGGGCAGATAAGGACAACAGCTCTCAGGGGACAGGGGTGGCCTTCGGCAGCGACTCCCCAACCTCTAGCAAGCGTGGCATCGGGAAGCCGTGCATTTCTCTTGTCACTCCCCTCACCCACCAGCTGCCCATGCAGCAGAGAGGGCAGGTGTGGAGACATGGAACAGACTTGGGCTGGTGCTGTGCATAGAGCCAGGTCCCGCTCTGTGGGACCCAAAGGGTTAGGGCACTGCGGAGATGAGAAGGGGGGTGGCCCAGCCCTGGAAGCCACTCCTCTTGAGGACCGGGTATAAGCCTGTGCTCTGGGAGAAGCCAGGTGCCCGGGTCAGTGAACAAGATGGCTGGTTCTGGAGGAGACCACAGAAGCTGGCTGTGGCCTGGAGGGCAGCCCACAGTGAGCTGCTGGGGTACTAAAGGGCAGCGTTTCCCAAAATCGTGGCTCACACGTGTGTCTGGATAGACAACTCCACTGCGGCAATTCTGTTCACATGGCGGCAGACCCTGGGAAGCACCACGACCAGGCACAGCGAGTCTTCGGTGGCAAGATTTGCCTTACATTTTCACTTTTTTTTTTTTTATCTGTTTTAATCAGACAGCAGACTGGGCCAGACGTGGTTCAGAATGCTCCGAAGATTTTAAGCTTTGAAAAAAGGTGACTCCAGGGGAACATCACACACCAGGGCCTATCAGCAGGTGGGGGCTGGGGGTGGGATAGCATTAGGAGAAATACCTAAAGCAGATGATGGGGTGATGGATGCAGCAAACCACCATGGCACGTGTACACCTATGTAATGAACCTGCATGATCTGCACATGTACCCCAGAACTTAAAGCATAATAATAAAAGGAAAAAAAGTGACTTCAGCAATGTCAGACACGTATCATGACTCATTTGTCAAGACCCACAGGATGTGGCCACGGAGAGTGAGCCCTAATGATGTGAACCAAGGCCTTTGGTTAATCATGTATCAGAGTCGCTCCATCGATTGGAACAAACAGCACGCCACATGGAGGCAGCCTGTGAATGAGAGGGAGACGGTGGGGACAGGGTCTGGGAATTCTCTGTACTTTCCCACCAATGTTTCTGTAAACTGAAAACTACACAGAAAAATAAACAGTTCATTCATTTTAAAAATGTGTTGAATCAGTGGCTTTTAAAATCTGTTCACAGAGTCTACTTAAGGTGAGGAGGTGTCACAGAAAGGTGACCTGTGAAGGCCAAGGTCCCACCAGGGTGGCAAGATGGGTGATGGGGCAGCCAGGGGTTGGGCCAGAAGGAGCACAGGGCAAGGCTAAGGTCTTCAAATACCCTCTCTGGGGACTGTTTCCTGGGTTAGGCACAGGAGGAGGTAGGAACCCAGGGGGAGACCATGGGACGCCCCCGCAAAGCCACCCAGGAAACAGAGAGGCCATGAGAGGGATTCCAGGGTCACTGGGGGAGGCAGAAACCACAAACCACAGGTCCCAGCACTTCGGGAGGCCGAGGCGGACGGATCACCTGAGGTCAGGAGTTCAAAACCAGCCTGGTCAACACGGTGAAACCCTGTCTCTACTAAAAATACAAAAGTTAGCTGGGTGTGGTGGTGCACACCTGTACTCCCAGCTACTCAGGAGGCTGAGACAGAAGAATCGCTTGAACCTGGGAGGCGGAGGTTGTAGTGAGTTAAGACTGTGCCACTACAGAAAAAACAGGTCCCAGGAGACCAGCTGCCTGCCCCTCTGTGGGTCTTTGAGGGACTCCCAAAGCTGCCTGTCCCCAGGCCTCTCAGGGATCTCTCCAACCCACCCCTGCTGCCTCTGCCTATTCCTAGTCAGTCTCTAGCCAGGATGTCCAAGGCCCGGCCAGGACACAGGAGATACTTCTTGCCTCCAAATCCTCCAGAGAACTCCATCCCTGGCCTTGCCCTCCATAAACACTGTTTTGCCATAACTGGTTATATGTTAACCAAGAAACAACAGGTCTTAAAATAAGTGTTAGTGAAGCAGTGATTGGGGCATGGGTGACTGAGGGGCAGACTTCAGTGACCTAAAGGCGACCAGACCACCCATTATGTATTGACCACCACCCAAGACCGTTTCCCACCCTCCCTCTGAGACTGTGCATGGCTGAGGTGGCCTCTTACCATCGCCACATCCTAACGTGGCAATGAGACTCCAGACCAAGAACACACCATGAGACCAAAGGCACTGCCATTTCCCACAGGACTCAGAGCCGGGTACCTTGGTTTGCTGTTTCTGTTTTGTTCTTTTTTGTGTCTTTCATAGAAGCAGGGAAATCAGAAGCAGGCAGGAGCATCTGGGTTTTTTCCTGCTTCTGCTCCAGGGACCCCATGAACCCTCAGAGCCCCTGATTGTCCTTAATTAACTCTGTGTGCAGACCCCGAACTGCTCTGCTACGGTGAAGCCCCAGCAAATTCGTGCCTTGGTTTAAAAAGCTGCGTGTGCCAGCTCTAAGCTTGCGTGATGTGTTCATAACGCGGTGCTGGGCTGGCATCTTAACAAATGTCAGAAAAGCTGCAGAGATGAGTCACTGTCTGGAACCAAAGGAAAACACGAGGCCTCCTTATAGAGTCCACAGGAGTAACCGCTACAAGCATTTGATCGAAGACCTCCTAAGTGCGTGCAGTGCGCTCACGCCCCACGCAGAAAGCGTTGGTGAACACAGCGAAAACACCCTCCGCAGCTTAACAGGGTTAGAAAACTCTTGTTCTGCATCTTAGGATTTTAAAAGTTACTCTTTTCTGGAGACAAACAGCACCTAATTGATCTGGCATGTCCTCAGTATAAATAACTTATGGCTGTTTCAAACAGAAAAGGACCTAAAAGGATGATTTTTATTAAAATGTTGATCTCAAGAAATAGAGCCTGTCGTTACACAAATAATCAGCCTTGCCTCAGACCTTGTACTTCCTACCTGTTGAGTAAATACCACCCTCTTACAACTTCCCCTGACAAACGCAAGCTCTTTGCAGAGCTAATTTCCTGTACCTTTGTGAGGCCGGGGCCCTGGACATGACGGACCCATTTATGAAAATGGGAGAGGTAATTGGGACATCTTTTGAAATCATGTCCCCTCTCTCTCGCAGGCCCCCATCAGCCCTCTAATTTTACTTGGTCAGGTTACAGAGGATGTTTACATATGCCTCTTCCTGGAATTTCACCTCTTTTGCTTCAGGAGTGGGCAATTAGAGAGAATTAGGGCCTGTTTGGTGCCTGTTTACCGTTAATGGATGGAGCCGCAGAGGCAGCCTTGGGAAAGCAGTCTGCCCGTCTAATTGAAGCCGGCAATTTTTCGATTCCTCATTTCAGCTCGCAGGTATTGTAGCAACCAAGGTCACAAAACAAAAGCTGAGCCCACCATGGTAATAGCCGGGTGCAGGCCCGACCAGAGGTTTTGTGAGCTGTTTATAACCTCACGCTGCAGCACAGAGAGAGAGCTGGAAATGTTTGCAGAGCTGAGTGGAAGACGGGCAGCCAGCGCAGGCCGGTGACTAATGACTTTTCCAGAAGTTGCCATCCTGTTGGCTTTTTCAGGAAGTTCTCAGCTGACCGGGCCACAGGGCCAACAGAGTTGTGGGCGAGGGTCTCAGGGCCCAAAAGGCACAGGGTGAGCCACAGGGTGGGGGGAACCAACATGTCCTGGTTCTGAAGCTACAAGTCCAGTCTCATTATGCAAGAGTCATTCTATAGCCCAAAAAGGTGTTCCGGACCAGCCCAGCAGCCCGCCTGTTTGGAATAAATGCCCCGTAAAACATGATCACTGCATCCTAACTCACAGGGCAGCCCCTGGGAACTTTCTTCCAGCAAGAGCTCTGACCCACACTAATGACCTCAGTGACTGTGACCTGCTGACCACACAAGTCATGCAGGAGCTAGCAACTGGCAGGAGCCTCACCTCTAGGGTCTGCTGCCAGCACAGCGTGCAACCATGGGTGAGGTTCCGGGCCTCTGAGATGTCTGGCTCCCCACCTCTAAAGCAGAGGGGGCAGTGGACCAGTGACCCCCAAAGTCCCAACAACTCCAAAGACCCAGCAAACGAACCACAGATGACCTCCAGGGAGACCTGGAGAAAGAAACCCCAAGACTGTGGGAGTGTCAAGGCCACTCAGACCACTACGGGACTGAAGCCTAGGGGCCAGAGACAGGGGCCAAGGTCACACTTATAGTCAGGGCTGAGCCAGGCTGTAACCATGTCTCTGGAAGACTGCTCCCGAGTTGCTGGAGAGAGATAAGAACTCTCTCTTCTGTCTACCTGACAAGTCCCAAGTAGCGACAGTATGACCAGCCAGGAGGAGAGTGGACACCCAGTCTGGACACTGGGGCACCTCCGTTCCCTCCTGAAGCAGCACTGACCACTCAGGCTCCTTCTGACTTGGATTATATGGAGAACTGACAGGCTGGTACGCAGTTTTATAAATGAGGCTGAAAGCCAGCACCAGCAAAGTCAGTGACAGGCCAAGACCGACCCGGGCCCCTCTCCTGTCATGGCAGGGACTTTGCCCCAGTCCCTCCGGAGCGGCCCCACCCTTATGGCAGTCTGGGGCAGTCGTGATGCAAACAGTTTTGTCTGACCAAAGGGTCCCCTCTCTCGCAGCTGCCCACCGACACTGCAGGCCATGAGACCCCCTCCTCTCCTCCCTAACTGTGAAACAACAGCCCTGTGGATTTCTAAACCCCTACCCCCACAGGGAATCACTCTCTGTGCAGTCCCAGCAGGGCCCAGAGAAAAGGCTAGAGCAGCAGAAGGAGCAACGCGGAGGCCAGTGCAGACGTGCGGTGAGCCTTTGGCCCCCCACCGTCCTCCTTCCTCAACTTTCCATCCTGGACCGCTCTGTCCTCAGCCCCATTCTGTCTCTTTGGCTATATTTCGGGCATCAGGCCCAGGCTGATCAAATTTTTGTTTACAGGCACAGCCACACTGATTCCCCTTTGCTAAGAAACTTTTGACAATCAAGCCCGAGAATCTGAGAGCGTGAGCATCCCAGGGTCGCGTGAACCCGGTGGCTGGTTAAGTGCGTCATTGTGCAGCCTTGGAGCTCCCGACACACACACAAGGGCAGGGGCCCCACGCAACCCCTGGGAGGAACACACACACACTCCGTTTCGGGGGAAGGTAATTGACGTTTTCTTCTTTTCTTCTGAAGAAAAGGCACCTTCCATTGAAAGGGCGCATTCACAGAACCTGGGAAAACTCATCTGCGTTCAGCCCTCCCAATTATCCCCAGGTGGCTGTTCCCCACGGGGGGCTCCCCCACATTCCTCTCCGCTGAGTCTTTGTTTCCATCTGAAACGGCCCTGGGAGCTCCCAGGCTAAGAGTCTCCTCCTTAAGCCCCTGCCAAAGACCCTATTCACTGCTGAGAGTGGAGGCCAGCCGAAGGTGGTGGACAGCCTTCCTTTCTCCCAGGGTAGGGGACTTAAGAACTCTCCATCTGGATTTATTTTTAAGCCCAAAGAAATTGGAGAGCAATTAAGAAAGTCATGGCTACACCCTCCGCCACCGTCCTCTCCCGCAATGAACTCCTCTCTCACACATAGCCCCTCGCGTTAGGCCCACGGCGGCCCCGTGACCCAGCACCTGCTCTGTATACGGGCAGCCCACGATCGCCAAGGGCTCAGGGGTGATGGGAGCTGAGAGGACAGACAGAGATATGTCCCGAGTCCTTGTCACAGTTTGTCCTGAGTAAAGTGACCAGTGTTCTATCGTGAGGACGGAAGTCTGGGCCCTGGCCTCAGGACCTGACTCAAATCACAAAGGCCCTAGGAATTCCAGCTCTATGGGCACCTCAGAAGTGGGCCTCTCAGATAAGGGGTCCCTCCATGACCACTGGATCCAGCTGGTGTTTGGACCCCTCTCCTGGCAGGGCACCGTCCTGCTGCCGTGCGCACAAGGCTCCTGGGAGGGGATGCAGTAGGCGAGGGGCCACGTGCTCCTCACCAGTGCCAAGGGCCCCCCGCATTCCCACCTTTCCTGGCTCTGAAACACTGACCCGATCCGTGCCAAGAAGGCAAGCCTGTTCTGTGGCTCCCTTTCCTTAGACGCCCCCAAGAGCCTGTGGGCAGCCTCGGCATGGACGCCTTGTCTGAATGGGGCACCATAGCCGCAGCCTCTCCGCCCCCAGAGTCATCCTTCTCCTTGCCAGTCCGGGAACCCCACATTTGAGAGGCCTCGTTTCGAAAGGTACAATTATTTTCTAGACTTTTCCATCTGCTCAAATCGGGCATAGGAGACCAGGCTAGACTTCCTTATTCCTCCTTTGGGAGAGGAACAGGGCTCAGAGAAGCATCGGGCAGGGGGAAGCAGTCCTTGGGACAATTCACAGCTCATTAATTCCAGTCTCCTAAAAAGAAGCCGCCCCCAGCGACCCAGGGCCTTTCCACTGCGGCTCACAATGCCCCCTGCCCTTTAACCCTTTGGGACCTGAATCTGTCTCCCTGCACACCCCCTACTGTGGAAAGCTCCCCTCCCCTTTGCAAGGAAAAATTCATTAGCAAGCTCATTAAAGATGGGTAGATTTTCTTTTCCATTCTTTCTGGAAGTCAGATTGCTCATAAAAAAACACATTTACGTTATTTCACATAAATGAATAAGAAGCCTGCGCATCCTGTTGCCCCTTAAGTCTTGCCGGGTTTTGACATTATTTGGAGAAATGTACTTGGAAAGACATTTGGGGTTTGAATCACAACTCAGGAGGCAGGAGATCAGGGGTCCCGCAGGCAGCCACGAGCAACTCACAGGTGAGAGAAGGTGGGGGCGAGGGAGCGAATGAGGGGCCGTTTTCTTCCTTTCCACGAGCTCAGGCCTGAACTAGCCTTTGGTTAGAGGGTAGCAGGTGGAAGACAGCCAGTTTCCAGACTGGACCACCATCTTCACCCTGACACTTGCGCCACCCAGAAGAGTCCCACTAGAGACGGTCCCCCAGGAACCACTTAGCACTATGACAAATGCCCAGACATCCCCCACCGCCCTCCACCGACGTGACAGGATCCTCTGTGGCTCACTGCCTGCTTGGTCAGGGTCTCGTCTCCACCCACTATTGCTCAGGCATTGGCCAATCCATCAAAATAGATGGCCAGGAGCGGTGGCTCACGCCTGTAATCCCACCACTTTGGGAGGCTGAGGTGGGTGGATCACAAGGTGAGGAGTTCAAGACCAGTCTGACCAATATGGTGAAACCCCACCTCTACTAAAAATACAAAAATAACTGGGTGTGGTGGCAGGCACCTGTAGTCCCAGCTACTGGGGAGCCTGAGGCAGGAGAATCGCTTGAACCCAGGAGGCAGAGGTTGCAGTGAGCTGAGATCGTTGCCACTGCACTCCAGCCTGGGCAACAGAGCAAGACTCCCTCTCAAAAATAAAAAAATATAAATAAATAAAATAGAATGTTCCTGAAAATGATCATGTCTTTCAACACTTAATAACGGCCTTTTGGCAGTTCCCGAGAGGCTCATCGGCAAGGCCGATGTACTATGTCACGTTTCAACTTCTGTAATTGAGAACATGGTATATTTTTACTTATTTTCTACCTCATGACACACAAAACCCCAAATACGTGTTTCCTGAGACTGAACACTCATGAGCACCTGAAATAGAGCTCAGTGCAAAGACGGTTCCCTTTCAACTCCTGAGAGCCAAGGGCTCTCAAAGTGTGGTCCTGTCTGGGTCTCGCCTGTTCGTCGGGGCCTTTGCTCTCACTCTGCCCCTGGGCTTAGTCCTCCTTGGGAAAGTCCTCAGGTGGCCTTGAGAAATGAGCTCAGGAGCCAAGGGGATCCGGCTCAGACCAGCTACGCAAATGCATTCTCGGAAGCCTGGGACACATCCCCCCAGGAGCCCGGCATCCTGCCCTGTGCAAAGCTCCCTCCCAGGCCTCTTCTCCACATCACTGTGTTTGCAGGTGGCTCAGCAAATGCTAGCCTTGGAGTAAATGTCACAGGGCAGAGTCTTCCTGGGCCCCCTCCCTGGGTTTAGCCCTGGGCACACACTCCCCCCGTCTCCCCAGGCTGAGGGGCTCTCCAGAGAGCAGAAACAAGCAGACAAAGGCAACAGCCAGGTCAGAGTGCCTCCGCTCCCTCTGCCTCTGCGCCAGATTTGTTTAAAAATAATATCCCCATCCGATTTCAATTTCAGGGGAGAAGGGCAGGGCTGCAGAAGAGCTGTCTCCAAATCCTCTGTTTGATTAAAGAGCATTACGGAGGCTTCGCTGGAAACCAGAGACTCTGCGGGGTGGGGGCGGGGGTCTGCACACGGGCTGCTGCGTTTGGAGGACTGGAGGCTGGGCCCGGCCCACGTACAGCTCTGCTCTTCCACTTCCCTCTCAGGGACCCCACGGGGGTGTCCGGGGGGAATATGGGCATCTGGGCCAAGGGCAGTGCCAGCGCTCGCTCAAGGCTCCGTAAATGTTGGGGAAAACTGAGCCAGCCTCGCCCCTTGGTTCAGACCTTTCTCGGCGCCCACCCAGGTCCCCTGGGAAGCCTCACTGTACTCATTCACGCCAGTGGCCACCCCAGGGACATCAGATATAAGGGATGTCGGGAGGCTGACACTGCCCACCAGGGCAGCTGGCTCTCAAAACACCCCATCACCCTGAGTGAGCCACAGGCTCAGTCCCTGGGACCCCAGAAAGGAAAAGTGCCCACTGCTGGGCCCCTGTCTTCCTGCCGGCCCAGCCTTCACCCCGGCGTGGCCGTCCAACATGCAACCCTGGGCCTCTGCCCTCACGCCACTTTCCTTGGCTGCCATGCAAGCCACCTTGCTGCATGGCTGCTTCCAGGGCACCCAACTAGACCCTCTGGTCCTCAGTGCAAAGCCCAGCCTCAGGCACCCCTGAGCAAGCCCAAGCCCACGCCCTGGCCAGCTCCCAGGTGCATCTTGAATGAGTAAACCACAAATAAACAAATGAGTGCTCAAGTGAATTGTGTGGCTCCAATCCCTGCTCTCTTCCTCTCTACCATTGCTGATTTCATTTAAACAAACAAAAACATGCCCATCTCATTGCAATTTCAGGGGTGAGGAAAAGAGGCCCAGAGAAGAACTCACTGGAAAACCACTATTTGATTAAAGGACATTATCAAAGCCTCATGTGTGAGAAACCACGATTCTCACAGGGCTGCTGGGAAGAAACGTCTTCCTAGCTGAGGAGCAGCGAGCATTCCCATTTCCTCCTGTGTGAACGGGTCCGTGGGCCAGGAGTGCACCCTGCATCCCGTGTGCCAGTGTGTCCAGCAAAGTACTGAGGGCTCCTGTGTGCCAGCCCCGGCTGTACTCGGGGTTCTGCCATGGAGGTAGACATGCCCCACTTACTGTCACTGGCCCACAGCATGCCATCGGCTGGGTGGATCCCCACATGTGCTGGCGGGGGGAGCAAGGCTCTCCGCTCTGGGCAGCTGTCAGGCCCCCAGACCTCGGAGGTTGTGTGGAGAGGATTCACCTTGGTAGTCTGCCCCTTCCCAGATTAAAAATGCTGACACTCTTGAACAGAGAGGAGAGGCATGAGCTGACCCTAATCAAATTCTGGTGTCTCAAGAGAGCAAGAAACTCACCCCAAACCAGGAAGAAGGCAAGAGGTTGGCCAGGAAGAAGACTTGGGTCCGGGGTGGTGGGTCCCATCAGGGGCTCTTCCTCCACTTCCATCTGCAGCTCTTCAGCTTACCCAGCCAGGCCACGGCCCACGTGCCTTGGGGAAGGGCAGAGAGTTAGGATCTTGGCAAGGCAAGCACCCCGGAAAAGCCACACGTGCCCAAGACAGACACGGGGCACGGCCTCACCTGCAGGTTGCTCTCCAGTGAAGTGGGGTGACTGCTGGGGGCAATGACAGGAAAAGGTCCAAAGAAGCAACAGCCTGGGCTGAGGGCAGCCCCAAACCCAACACTGAGTGGGGAGCCCAGGACTCTGGGGGCTACGGCGGAGGCAAAGGCAGGCGGGGGCAACACCCACCAGGGCCTGATCATGAGTGATCACTGGTATGGGACACGTGTCTGTCCTCAGCCCTGAAGCCAGACCCACAGGAAGAGGCATTGGAGGACACTTGGTAGGAGATGGAGACTCCAGAAGGGGCTTGTGGGGGCACTGGGAACCTGCTGGGAACAGGCAGCTGGAGAGGGAGTGGCTCCTGGGGCAGGGGGCGGGGGGGGTGGTACTCAGACCGCAGGAGGGCCAGGTGACCACAGGTATGGGCTTGGCAGAGAGAACAAGCCAGAGGGCTGCGCAACTAAGCCCTGGAGCCCAGGGACCGAGGCAGAGAAGAAGAGGTGGGCCTGCAAGCGGAGTGGCCCATGGGTAAAGAACCTGGCCGCTGGAGAGCCAGCTGAGCCACCAGGGAGAGAAGTGACCAGATGGGCAAAGGCAGAGCCTGCAGACGCACCCTGGAGTTTTCCCCGCTGGTCCCCGGCATGGGATGCCGGTCTCAGCAGCTGTTAGAGGGTGAAGGAGCTGGCCCAACCCCCGGGGGAGGAAAGCATCATGGCAAGGGAAGGGTCGCAATCACGACCACACCTCGAGAGGGAGACCTGTGGCCAAAGCCCGGGGGCACACAGTACCGCTGTTCCCATGCCCACTTTGGTCCTGAGATTCAGGGCCTGGGGTCCAGAACAGCTCAGCATCAGGAATGGGGCAGGGAAGGCCAAGAGGGAGGACGGGCTGGCTCCCACCAGAGCAGAGCCCTGGGGATGGCTGCAATCTGCCCTCACACCCTCCGGCCTGCCCTCCATGGAGCCAGAGAACACGCTGCTCCAGCCGCTGGGGCGACCCCCCGGCCCGCCCTCCTGGGATGCAGAGGCTATCAAGCGATGCGCTACGATGGCAGGTGCCCAGGCCAGAGCCAGGGCTGTGGGCTTGCTCAGCTAGGATCAACTGTTGGATGACGGAATGGCCGCGCGAGTAAATGCAAGGACGCGACCAGCAAGGCCCCCGTTCATATGGGGCAGGGGTCGGAAGCTGCCCACACCCCTCTGAGAAACGAATCCACCCTGCACCCTTTTCACCTGGAACTCCTCGCATGGCCCAGCTAGTGGCTCAGCTGCGGTGGTCGAGTCCTTTCATTCGGTCGCCTGGAGAAACCAACATCCCACATACTCTAACTGAGCCCCATTCTGTGCCAGGCTGGTGCTGGGACACCCTGAGGAGGCATGGGGCTGTGGGGCGGGCCAAGGGCGTCCTAGGAGGGCCAAGTCGGGAATTGGGGAGGGAGAGGAGACATTGAGAGGACAGAGGAGGAGAAAGCAACAGAAGCAGAAAAAGCAGTGGCTCTTAGAAGAATCGAGTGGGGACTCTCCCTGGCTAAGCTTCTCCTCTCCCATCTGTCGAAGCTGCATCTTCCCGGTTTCCAGGAGATTACTTTGATGGCTCAAGGGATGTTATGGGACGAGCAGGCTCTGAGTCAGAGGACCACCAAGGGAAGCCAGCCAGGCCCCTGGACCGAGAGCTGGGGCAGGGCTCCCCAGGCACAGGTGACTGAGTGCTGCGTCCTCTCAAGGCACAGACCTGCCCCTGCCGGCTCTCGGGTGCCCCAAAAACAAGTAGCCAGGTTAAAGGTGCCGCCCCTACACGCCAGGGAGCAGTGAGACCCCTCTGCCAGTGCCTCAGAAAAGTTCAGAGACCCAAGCACAATGGGGATGTGGAGAGTTAGCTTTTGAAAGTTTATTGGCCAAGCACTGTGGCTCACACCTATAATCCCAGCACTTTGGGAGGCCAAGGCAGGCAGATCACGAGGTAAAGAGATCAAGACCATCCTGGTCAACATGGTGAAACCTCGTCTCTGCTAAAAATACAAAAATTAGCTGGGCATGGTGGCGTATACCTGTAGCCTCAGCTACTAGGGAGGCTGAGGCAGGAGAATCGCTTGAAACCAGGAGGCGGAGGTTGCAGTGAGCTGAGATCACGCCACTGTACTCCAGCCTGGTGACAGAGCGAGACTCTGTCTCAAAAAAATTAAAAAATGAATAAAAAGAAAGTTTGTTAGGGCTCCAGGAGGAACTGCAGAGAACCTGCACAGGACCAAATGATTCCTTCTACACCCTCTCCAGGCTCTCAAATGTCCACAGGGCTACTGGAGTACGAACAGTGGCTTTGGGGCCTGTATTTGAGGGTGAGGAGGGTCCATGGATTCTTCATTACTATTGAAAGAAGTCTTCTCGGCCGGGCGCAATGGCTCACGCCTGTAATCCTAGCATTTTGGGAGGCCAAGGTGGGTGATCACCTGAGGTCAGGAGTTCAAGACCAGCCTGGCCATCATGGTGAAACCCCTTCTTTTTATATTAAAAAAATAAAAAAAGAAGTCTTCTCATCTAGAAACGTCAGGCGTGCTGTTTTTCCACTCTTCAACAGCTACATGGGAGGGGGCTGGGTTTTCATGTGATCTCAGCTTCAGAGGTCTACACCCCAGTCCACCCCTAGTCTCAACACTCCCCTAGACAGAGTGAGTGACTACATCACAGTCACTGCGAAAGTCTCGACTTGGCAAAAGGGATTGAGGATGGCCTCAGGCTTTTGTTCCAATCGGCCAACGGGAGATCCTTCCACATTCTTTTTCGTGGGGTACTGGGGTAGTTGGTTTTGCTAACTTGGAAAAAGTATCCAATTCTAACTCACAATGCCAGAGAACCTTTAGCCAACATATTCACTAAGGAAGGTCCGTTAGGGTTTCAACGAATAACATTTTCTTGCTCCAACTACCTCCCTTATCCCCTAGTTTTTTTCCATGTGGCTGAAGGTCCGACTGGAGCCTAAGGTTTAATTGGAGTGATCTAATCATGACTGATCTGCCTTGGGGTGAGAAACGTCCAGAGCTCGGGACAAATAAGCGAATGATTCAGACTCGGGACATACCTGCTCTAAAGACATTAACGGGCCCTAGGGAGCTCAAAGATCAGAACAAAGAGGATGAGGGTTCAGGCAGGGCACAGGACACGTGGGTGAGGGTAGTAAGGGGCCAATCAGAACACAAGTTCCGATGCCAGATATGAGTTTTCATCTCCTCTCTGCTGCCTGATCCTGACAAATAACTAGCCCCCCCAAACCCCAACTTCATCAGTAGCTGCAGTCAAATCTGAACCCCAAACTATGCTCTCTTATGGGGGCCCTCTGGAATGCCAACATGCATTCACTTCTTCACCTGGCTGGGGATTCCATGGGTATTCACTCTGTGGTCACTCCCCTAGGGCTATGCCTAGGAGTTAGTGCTTTCCTACCACTGGTTAATCTTGAGTGAGTTTTGGGTGTCCTCCGTGGGTCCTGAGAGGACCCCGTGGTCCTCAGCTCTTGGAGAAAGGATGAATGCCCTGGCCAGTTACATCTGCACGAAGGATCAAACAAAGCAACGTTCTGCAATGCAGTCCTATCTACAGCCCCTTTCCCCAAGCTGCCTGCCACTTTCAACGCCACTGAACGGACTTCGCGCCGGGACGGAGGCAAAGACTTAAATGAGGAGCAAAAGAAACGTCAGCTCCGGCACCAAAATTAGAAGTGTGGCTTAAGAAGCCACGTCGCCCCTGGCCGGCGGTGGCCAGTTCACCTCATTATGATAATCAGTGTGTTTTTCCTTCACAGACAAAGAAGGCTCCTTATGGGACGAATATTGGAATCCAGCAGCTAACCTCATTAACGTCTGCTGCCTCTTCCTTCGACAAGGCCCAAGATTAGCCCTGTGTTCATTAAGGGAAAAGGGTGGAAAGTGGAATAAAACTGAAAAACACAGCCAGGGTAAGGGGGAGGGGAGGCCCTTTCTGTTAGCCATTCATTCACTGAAAAAGTTCGTGTACCTTCAGGGGAGTTAATCACCAGCCAAGGGGATAGTGGGGAGGGGCAGGTTTACCAGGATGTGGGAGGTAAAGAGGTTAAACTGGATGGAAGAAGTTCAAAAACCAAAATAGGGTGATTTGATGTGAAAGCTTCCTGGGATTTGTCGTTGGGATAATCAATTTAAAACCTTCCTCCTGTTTGCTTTCTTTTAGCCCAACCTAACGTAAGGGGAAACCGCCTTTGCATGCGTTTTTGGTGGCTTTTAATATTTTTAAGTCTCCTTTTCTGACTTGTTTTGTCTTTCATGCCTTTGTTTCTCTTCTGTCTGTCCTGCACGCTCCCCGACCCTTTCCACTTCTTTCTTCTCTCTCTGGTCCTCCCTGTGGGAACTCAATGTATATGAAAATCTAGTGGCACCTCCAGTTGTATTTCCTCATGAATGCTTTATTGACTTTGCCTCAAAGTCCTTCAAACAGCACCCGGTGCTTACCTGGGGGACATCTCACCTGACCTGCCAGATAAAGATGATTAACCCTGTTTAGAGACTGAGATAAACCTGACTTGGAAAAGTTTACCTCCTCCAAGGTCTCAGCACCAAGCATTTTAACTAGGACTCGAACCCAGGTCAGGGACTCCTGACTCTGGAACCTGCTTCTTACCATGCCGTCTACACCCCATACGGGGTCAGTCCGAGGGACTGACCTCCCGCATGAGGGAGTCCTGGGTATCCAAGTTCCTAGGGGTGCTAAGAACTAGAGAAGGAGGAGCAGGTGTCTCTGTGAACCGGAGCCACAGAGACATGTGAGAGAAGGAATGGAAACGTGTCCTTGTGCCCATGAGTGGCAAACGTGCTGAGGGTTAAGCTACACAAAAGTCTTTACCTTGGTGAGAGCCCTTCCACGGAGCAGAGCGAGTCAGGAAGCAGTGGGCTGAAGAGGAAATTGGAGGTGAGGAAGGAAGACAGCAAGTGTAGGCAGGCCTTTCAAGAAGCTTGGCTGTGAAAGGAAAGACAGAGGCTGTAGTGGCTAGAAAAGACAGCAGCAGGGACCCGGGAGGCTCCAGGCTGCAGGAGCAAAGTCAGAAGTGCAGAGGGAGGCCTCTGGGGGAGGCCGGGGCTGAGGCAGGTGCAATGCTCCTCTGGAACTCAGGCGGTGGGCTCAATGGGCCAGTGAGGACGCCTAACCTGCAGGCGCTTGACAGCCTCTGTTTCCCTGGGAGTAGCAGGCCGGCCCTGGCTCAGGACAGGGAGTTGTGAGGATCAAATGAATGGACGCTTGCAAAAAGTGACCGAAACATTCCTTGCCATTACTCACTGGACAGCACTCTCGATCTTACAGCCCACTCGCATCTCACTGGGGCCTGGATTTTCACCGACCATAAATTATTTGTCCTGAACATTAAGGATGTAAAAACCACTGGTAAAAGCTCCTGCCAGTTTCTGGAAGACAAAAAGTCCCCTCCTAATAGCCTGGATCAACTCAAAGCAGGTCTCCGCCCACTTCATTTGTCACCATCCAAGTCATTCTCGCACCTCCATTTGCCACATAATCCAATCAGCGCCTTTCAGAGGCTGGGCAGCTCTTGTCCACAGCGAGCGGGACTTCTCTAAAGCAGCCCAAGTTGGTTTTGTCTTGTCTGGACAAAACTGGTCGGCTTAAAAAGGGACCAAAGAAAGTGCTGGTCAAACCAGGACCCCAGTTAGGTTCCAAGAGACCGTTTTCATGATCTTCGCATCAGATGCCTAGCCTGGTGCACTGCGCATATTGTCGGTGCTCCAGAAAATGTTTGTTGAATTAATTCGTTTTTGGTTATTCTGGAATTTCTGAATGAACACAAACATACATAGCACCCACTGGGTGCTGTTCTCACTAAGGGAGAATAGGCCTGGATGTGGGAGCAGGGAGGGATGGCCTCGGGTGTTTAAGTAGCTTGAAATTTCCACAGCAATTTACAAAGCACTTTCACAATACTTAGAGCATTTGGTCTTCAAAAGTGCCCTGTGGGGTAGATACACGAGGGGCTGTGTTGGGGTGTGAGTGGCGGGCGGGGGGGGGCGGTGTTTTAATCTCCATTTAGACCATGAAAGAAACTGAAACGTAGAGAAGTTAAGCGACTTGTTTAAGGTCACACCGTTATTAAGAGGTGAAACCAACGCATGGTACCAGCACTGGGGCTACCCAGACCCCCGAGACTACCCCAGGCAGCTGGGGTTTCAAACAGACTGTCCCATTGTCAAATGTTTGGTGTGAAACAAAAAAACTCTTAGTGTAACTCTGGGACAGAGAGGAAGAGGGGGTGAGGACAGCTACCATGGCACCCTGGGTCCAACTCCAACTCCTTCTCTTGCCAGCAACGTGACCAAATACTCACACCTCCCCCAAGCTTCAGTTTCTTTAATGTAAATGTAAGTCCTCACAGGTCCTCTTTCCCTTTCAGCTTTTTTAAATGACACGAATCAATACTACCAAATGAATTGTCACCTGGAAATTAGGCTGCCTCATTTACATACACGTATTACATAAAAAATCACATGTTCATGTCACATAGAAAGTGCTCTGGAAATGGCCACATGCATAATTCGTGTTCTTACTCAAGTCAGCCCGTCGGTGGTCTCTGCAAGCCCCTACCTGATGCAAGGAGAGCCCCGTGGACAAGGGCTGCCTGGAGTGCTGTTGGAGAATAAATAGGATGAGTAAGACAAGCAAAAGGCATGGGAAGGGACTGACCTGACAAACCTTTTCAACAAACATTTGCTGATCACCTCCTCTATGCCAGATCCTGCCTGAGACCTCTTTAATCTCATTTAATTCTCACAACAACCCTAGGAGGTTGCTCCCATCGACCCCATTCCCCAGGAAAAGGACAGAAAGATCTCCAGAGAGGTGGGGCATGCCTTTGGTGATTCAGTAGCATGCTCATTCCAGAAGCCCACCCAGGGCCTTGGAGTTGCCAGCAGGACGCTGGTCAAGCCCTCGGCCCAGGTCCCCCTCCTGAGAAGTTCCCAAAGGGATCCTTCCATTTAGGACATCGTAAGGGTGATGACAGAGACAGTCGAGAAAGACTGACACCCCCTTGGGGAGGGAAACACTCCAGTTTGCTAGCAGGTGAACACAAGCAAAGACGTATAGGAAAGTACTCATAGAGTCAAAGCATGAACATAGCAAAGGTCAAGGCTTAACGCTCAATGCCCCCTCACTAGGGCATTGGTTTAAGTCTTTAGGCAAGAGGGACAGCGGGCTGGTCAGTTCCGGTCCTCTTCATCCTTCGCCATCCTGGTCCTGGGGGTCTGTCAGTGGCTGCTTTGTATGCTGGTGGGATCCAGGAATCCGTGCTCCTAGTGCCCTCTGCAATTGATCAAAGGTTAGAGAACCTGCTTTAAAAGACCAGGCCTAGGTCATAATTACAATTTAAGTTACTTAATTATCATCAAAGCTGATTAGTTAAAGTTTAACATTGTCTTTTAACTGCTGGTGGGTCTGGGGTTGGTGCAAGGATGGTGGTGGGGTTGGGAGATTCTCCCCACCATGCTGGGTATGAAATGATGGCTGGAAGGCTGAGGTACCGTGAGGTGTAGATAGGCAGCAGGCGGCGGGCCCCTTGGCAGCAGCTCGGCATGGAGAGTTGGTGGTCCTTGAAGACAAGGAGGTGGATGGATGATGTCATCCCTGAGGAGAGACCCTATGGCGTGGGAGGGGGGCAAGTTAGAGACCATCTTTATGACCTCTAACGGCCAGCACCGGAACAGCAGAGAGCGGGAGGCGCAGGCAGAGGCAAAGGCGGAGAGGAGTGGCAAAGTGGAGGAGTGAAGAAGGCGGTAGGAAGGGGCTGGGAGGGAAGAGGAAGGGGTATGGAGGGAGGCGGGGGGAGGCCATGGAGGGGGGAGGAGGGGAGGGGAGGGAAAAGAGAGATAAGGAAAATGAGGGAGGAAGGGGGAGGAACAATGAAAGAGGGAGGAGGGAGAAGAAAAATAGGAGGGGGAGGAGGGGCACGGGAAATGAGAAAGGGTGGAGGGAGAGGAGAAACGGGAGGGGGAGGAGAGGAGTGGGAGGGGGTAATGATGATTTGATTGACAAGCCACAAGTGTGAGCTGTATGCGCGTGCGCAACCGAAAGCCCAGGGTAGCGGGGCAGGCACAGACCGCTAGGGGGCGCGCGGCCCTCACCCTGAACCCAGGAGCGCAGCCACCTGCGGCGCCCCCGCCCGCACCCGGCGGGCCTGGAAGGGCAGGGGGCGCCCAACAGGTCTCAGGCGAGGAAGAGCTGCACAGCCCACCCCAGACCACTGCGCCAGGCCCCTACACCCCCTCGACGCCTCTCCAGCCACCACCAGCCAGAGCCCACCTGTGGCCACGCAGCGCCTCCCGCCCGCGCCAGGGGCCTCCTGCACCCGCAGCCACCAGGACCCCCGCCCCAGAGGAACTTGGGCCACCCAGCGGACCCGCGCCAGGCCCCTTCGGAAAGCTGCTTCGTCTGCTACAGGGAAACAGAAATCTCAGCTCCCACCTTCGGCAATCCAATTAAACACACGCGCACTAAAGTCAAAAAGACCCAGTCCTCCAGACACCGCTGTCACTCATGTGGGTGGTCTTGGGACGAGAGACAGAACCTGTGACATCGCTGGAAAGTAACGCAAAGAGGGCCACCCCGCCGCCCCCCCGTCTTCGCCCCCAGGCGTCGACATCGCGCCCCCAAAGTTGTGCCTCCCTCCTTCGCCACAGCAACAATTTCTAGACCCCGTGCGATGGCGTCTCACTGACCCTGTCGCAGCCTCTCTCTCTCCATCCTGCTCAAATGAGCCGCACCTTCCTAAGACCCCCGAAACCAAAAACCACTGGAAATCAACTAACATGCGTCCGCGCGCCTCCAAGACACCCGAGGCCACGGCGCCAGGGCCGACCCCGGCCTCTGTGGCCGCTCCGCAGTGTACCCGGGGGTCTCGAAACTGTTTCCCCTTGGGTAAATGAATCCAGGATCCTCCAGTGGATCCCGCGCCCGACCCCCTCCAGCAGGAGAACAAAGGCCACCTCCCCTCCCCACCCCGCCCCCCAAAATTCCGCAGTGACGCCAGCGCCCTCTCGCGGCCAGCCAGGAAACCTTCCAGAAACCTGCCACGTAGCCACCCGCCTGCGCCCCCACCAGGCCCGCCGGCCCAGGGTGGGAGGGGGCGTCCTGGGGGGCCTTGACAGGGACAAAGGAAACGGCAAAAGGCGACTTGACCAAAGGTCCAAGCCTGCAACACGTCAGGATTTTCAAGAGACCACCACGCAAGGCTGAAAAGACCCCCGCGGCCCTTCCTCCCCAGCTCCCAGCGTCCAGACCCCAGCAACACACCCCCTTTTCTGAATTTCTCTCCTCCCTCTTCTCAGAGCCAAGGACAAGGCCGTCTCTCCACCCCAACCCACCCTCTGCATCTATTCTGCCTGTGCCCCCCAATTCCTCGCCCTCCTTGAGCAGGGACTGATCCTAGGGGGCTCCTGGCAGGTTTGCACTTGGGCGCCATCTCTCTCCACTGTGAAAGTGGCTGCGGAGGGCAGAACCAGATGATATCGGGCAGAAATTTTACTCTACATTTTGCCTGGAGTCCATCCTGCACTAAACCTGTGTATTTGGATTTGGAATCCCTCGCCGAGAGGAACCTCCACTCCTCCCGGCCACGATCCACCAAAAACCTGGCCAACAACTGGCCAGGCAAATCCGCCCTGGAGACCCTTCCATTAGAGGTGCTCCCCCCTAATTCATGGGGCATGCAGAAGGCTTCGCCGCCATATCTCCCACTATTAACGCAACTCTAGAGGCGCTCCCAATACAGAAAATCCGGGGTTCACCCCCCAGTGACTGACACACACCCGAATCCAAGAGGGGTTCCATCCGATTCCTCCCGCTCCTCTGAACTGAAGTCCCTACCACCCAGCCCGCCCTCAAGGACTGGACCCTTCCAAGAGGAGCCCTGACTTCCCCCCAGGAATATGTGCCTCGAGATTTTCCTTCTGACAAATTTC
Source organism: Cheracebus regulus (assembly GCA_963574635.1). Lineage (NCBI taxonomy): Eukaryota > Metazoa > Chordata > Mammalia > Primates > Pitheciidae > Cheracebus > Cheracebus regulus. Next base: position 45,655 of record CAUYQU010022561.1, read on the forward strand.
GCTGGAGACGCTTGGGCACCAGGCGAAGTGGCTGCCCCCAGCAGCAGGACCAGGATCGGGCTCTCGGCCTGTCCAGGAGGACAGAGCCCACCCCAGAGGGGGAGGCCGTCTTCCTTCTGCACATCCTTTGCGGCAAGGATGGCCAACCACTCACCAGGTGAGGGATCCTCGCGTGGGCGCCCCAGCTCTCCCGAGGAGCAGCAGCCAAGGCCAGCGAGCCAAGGCGCGCTCCTTCTCCGCTCTCCGGCGTCTGCGCTAGGGGCTGGCTGGGTGGGGTTTATATGGAGGCGCAGAAGGGGTGGTCTCTGACGTCAGCGCATTCTGCTGCAATGCGCTCATTTCTCTAAAAGTGATTGGCCGGAAAAATGAGCCCCCCAGATTCTATGACAAATTGCTCTAGCCGCACCCAGATTGCAGCAAAGAAGGGAGGAAAAAATTCTGCCGCAGTGCCCCTGGCCGCCATGACCAACACCCTGTGGTCGCGGGTGCTTTTTCCCTGTGTGATCCCGGCTGGCCAAGCAGGGTGAATTCGTGCACAATGTGTGTGGGGAATCGCCCCGAGGGTTGGCCGTCCTCCCGCGGCCGAGGGCCAAGGTGGGGCTGTCGGGGCGCAGATTCCACACCTGGCGGTTTCGGAACATCCATCAGAGGATGCGGGCTTAGCGAAAGAAAACGATGCTTTCTCTTGCTGTTCAGGAAAATAAAATGCCCGGGTGACACAACTAGTTCCCACATGTAAGCCGGAGGCTGTCACCCTCTCCCTGCCCACCCGTGCGTTTCTGACCGTTCTCTTTGAGACATGAGAGACAGAGCTCCGAGTCTCCGAGTCAGAAAACCTGGCTTGGAGTCCCGGGCTCCGGCGCTTACAACTCGTGTTCGCGGAACCCGCTATGCCCCTTCCTCTTCCAGGGGGTCCGTTTCCTCCACTTTAACGCGGGGTACCCCCCCTACACACACACACCAGGGTTGTAATAAGAATCCGGGAAGGAGCCGTGCCCTCTAAGGAAAGTACTTTTAGAGGACGGACTGTGTCCCATGTGCACGACCCCTCAAAGTTGGGGTGATCCCCCACGCATGCCCTTGGAAAGAGCCCCACCGCCACCACCCCCCGGAAAGCAGGCAGCGACACGTGTTGCGCCGAGCCCCGCCGCGGTCTCGGGCTCCGGGGCTGGCACATGAGCGTTAATCCCTAACAGGTGGGAGCCCTCGCCAGCTCTGCCCGGCTCTGAGTGCCAGAGCGTGCACGGCCGTCAATCAAATGTCCTCTCGCAAAGGTCAAAATGCTGTTGAAAGGGACCGAGGATCTATCTTAGGGTGACAGGTGGGTGGCAGCCTGGAGGACAAGGATGGAGTGCCCGGTGGCAGAAAGCGGGTGAGGATGAGCAGGGGGCCCCAGAGAGGACAGCAGAGAGGCCCCCGAGGGCATCAAGTCAGAACCGCACCCCCGCACTTCTTTGGGGGTTTAAGCGGCGTCAGAGGGAGCCCCGCCATGCCCAACGGTCCCACGAGGTGACTGTAAACCAGACGGGAGGTTCCAGGGCTGAAAGGAAGGGAGAAAGGCTATTTCTACGTCCACGGCTAAGGACTGCGGAGGTGAACACTGTCAGGTCACGAGAGAGCCTTGGGAGGGCATGCGGGGGCCTCGAACAGGCGCACTGTTGAGGAGATAGAGACGTGGGACGTTGGGGGCCTCGTGGGGTGCTGCTTTAATATGTCAGGTAACGCAAGAGAGAAAGAAAACACCCCCCATACGGCCTGTGCAGCTTGCCTGGAGCCCCAGGGACCACAGCCCCGGAAGCAGGCCTTGCCCAGCAGAAACGCCCTCACCAGACACAGACGTCAAGAACGCTTCAAAAAATCATGGCTCCGAGCACCCGCGTCAACAGGAGAACGTTTATTAGCCACGGTATTAATAGCTAGGAAACAGCCGGAGCTGGCCGGGGCCAATCAGCAACGAGGAGCCCCTGTCGTCAGGCCCCCACGGCCAATCAGCCGCCGGGAGGCCCAGTTGCTAGCCTCTCGGGGGCAGAGGCGAGGGGCGCGCATTGCCATGGGGCTAGCCGTTTAGCCCTCCTTGCGTGGGAACTGTGGTGGCCGCCAGAGAGCATCCGCAGCCACGCACCCGGGGGCCCGGGAGGCTGTCCAGACAGTGCCAGCTCGCGTCAGCCCTGCAGCCCCAAGAGGATGCGAGTGGACGCTCTGGTGGGAGCCCCAGGCCTCGTTGGGGTGCTCCTGGAGCCCCTATGAAGGAGAAATTCCAGGCACCCAATGTCCAGTCTCTCCCCTCGAGGGCTGGGAAGTTGGTTTTCCCAGTGGGAAGCCAGCTTTTCGAGGCTCCCTGGCCCTTAAGTCTGCTCCTTCGAGGTTCAAAGTAAACCTCACTCTTCTATTTCAGGGCCTTACTGACAAGCCAAGGAAAAAGACCCTGGAAATGGTGGGTTTTCTACAAAGCGCCGCGGGTTTGAATCCCGGCTGTGCTCCCGGGGCGCTGGGAGGCTGAGGTCCAGGCCCTCCCCTCTCTGGGCCCCTACTTGCTCATCTGGAAAAAGGAAAGACTTGGACAAGATGGTCCCCAAGGAGCCTTCCAGTCCTCCTTTGCTTGATTTGAATGTATACATCAGGCGAGTCAAATGTCTTCCAGAACATTCTGCATGACAGTAATTAGTATCAGGTGTATCCTGTAGTCCATGTGGTTACTTCATCATGCTGCTTTTCTTTCCATTGTATTTTATTTTAAACAGAACTCCATAGCAACATGTTTACCCTTCTGCTTTCCAGAAAGAAAAGAAAGGAAAAGAAAAGAGAGAAAGAAAGAGAAAAAGAAAGAAAGGAGAGATGGAGGTGGTAAGGCAAAGAGAAAGAAAAGACTGCTGCAAACTGATCTCCACTGAACATGGTTTAACCACAACTAAAAAAAAAATCCATATGTTTAAACGTTTTTGTTGGCTTTTCTGGAGCTCAGAACCTAACTTTTTAAATATTTATTGGTCCAAAGCAATGGAAGAAATTCTTGAAGGAGCCAAACCTATGGTAATGTTTGGATCTGAACGATTTCTCAATCTGAGCAATGCTATACATGCTTTCTTGCTCAAAAAGGCCATTCAAGGGCTCAGATTTGTATCTATAGGGGAAAACAGACAAGGAAATCCAGGTTTGAGAAATGGAGCACTTTCTCTCTGTGCATGCTGAAACCCAACTCTCCTAAAATCCTGGAGGAGAGCCAGTGTCCCAGACGCATGGCTTAGCTTGCTGCTTTTTTTTTTTTTTTCACATAGATCTAATTCAAAGCACACATTTTTCTTCTTTTTTTAATTCATACTTGGGAACCCTCAAAAGCCGTGTGAGCAGCCTCCTATCCACATGTACATACTTATGGGCAAGGGGACAAACCTCCTAAGAGCCAGCCAGGAAACGAAGACAAGGTCCTCCTATACCCATCTCCCAGGCATGGGTAAATGCACTCTCTTCTCAAAAATCATACTGCAAACTTTTGCAAACAGCAAACCCCGAGTGCCTCCCCAGTTTTCCATGTACCCCTGAAACTTAGCATGCACCAGAGCTCTCTTGAGTCCCTCTCCCTCACTCCCCCAGGGGGCTGCAGTGACAGGGAGACTGCTCGGGCTACCTCATACGTAAGGTGCCACTGCAGTCCCCATCTCTACTTCTAGTGCCAGCTCCTGGCCATTCAAACCCCTGAACATCGCTGTACCCCCTCCCCCTCCCATTCTGCCGTAGACCTCAGCTCAAGTCAGAGCAGCAGAACACATGGGGGGTCTTCCATGGGGCTGTTTTTTCTTGTGGGACAAGGGGGAGTCTGTCATGGTCAAGTACAACCTCTACCTCCCACAAGAGGTGAGACTTGGCATCACGTAGCCAAGGATTTGGAGGAAGTGATCAAAGACACACTGGGCCTATCTTCTGGGATCTTCAAATTGACAGCGGCTCGTCCAGAAACCATACTGATCCCAGCTGCCAGTGCCGGGAACACTCTACTCCCCTTAAAACAAGAGTTCTGGGCGCAGCCCCAGCCTTGCATAGAAGAGTTTGCCAAATTGTAGATACGGAAAGACAGAGTTCAACGCCTTTCACAGAAGGCCAAGGATGAAGTTTTTAATTCCAGGTAGACCGCTGGGCTTCAAGGCAGCGCATCTGTGTGTTTGAGCTAGCTAGACTTCCACCCGTTCCCCATTGACCAATTGTAACCCAAGAGGAAATGCTCAACAGCAGAGCTGCCCTTTTCCTCGTCGGCCTCTGGAGGAGTGTGGTATGTGGACAAGCAGGGCACGTTACACTTTGGGAATACTTTTCATAACTAGTGTCAAGGAAAAAGAGCTGGAGGGTAATGCCCCCAAATGGTACCATTAGTTGTGCTGCATGAATACATTCTGAGTGATTTTTCTTCTTTTCTACATTTACAAATTTCTCTACTGCCATGTATTCCGTGTGTGTGTGTGTGTGTGTGTGTGTGTGTGTGTGTGTGTGTGTGTGTGTGTGTGTTTTAATGCTGCAGTCCAAAGCCAGGCATAGTGGCATATGCCTATACTCCTAGCTACTCAGGAGGCTGAAGCAGACAGAATCACTTGAGCCTAGGAGTTCAAGGCCAGTCTGGACAACATAATAAGACCCAATTGTAAAAAAAAAAAATGGTTTTAATGTATCAGTACAAGAAGAGTGACCCTTTTAGCCTCTTCTTTATTGACCTCTATTAAAAATCTTCTTTTAGTAAGTAAATAAAAACCAAGAGACCCAGGATTCATGTCCTGCATAGAATAAGGCCCAGTTCCTGGACAGAAGCATTCATACATGGGTGGTAGGTGTGGAGTGGGCACGGGGGTGGGTGCCAGGGGCAGCCACCTAGCTGCGTCCAATTTCTGGAAGGACTCTCCTGAATCTGCCCCAGAGGTGAGCAAATTCCAAGCTGGTAAAAGCAAAAAAGTGAACTTCAGTGGTTTCATTCCTACTGGAGGGACCTAAAGAAATCCATTTATGAGAAGGTAAAGCAGGCCAAGAACAGGGTCTTGGTGAAGCAGACCACTGCCATGGGTTGGATTTTAGAAGTCACATCTTGACACTAGAAAAAGATAGCCGCATTGCCCCACCCCACCCCCACCGGGGCCCCCTGGCTTTGGGTGTGGGCCAGCCCCAGATTCAAGCAAGGGGTTTTCTTGGCCCAACTCCATGGAAATATTTCCTTCGGTGGAGCAAAGAACTGCTTCATTCAACTGCCTGCGGCTAGGGAGGGGGTGGCTTTCGCTGTGTTGACAGAGAACTGCAGAGGCCTGCGGAGGGGCCCCAGAGGAGAAAATGTGTTCCAGGTAGAACAGGACTGGAAAGTTTGCTCTTTTTTTCTTTTTCTTTTTTTTTTTTTTTACTAAAAGATTGCTGACAGTTGAAAAACTCCCACCCCACCCAAGAGGCTCCCAGAGGAGGCATTTGTACTAGATTTCAACAAGGACTACAAATGTCTTATGTCTTCATGTCAAAGGGAAGGGGCCAATGCTGGACGCACTTTCCATTTATTTAAACATTCAGAGTCTGGGCGGCTCCAGAGGGCACAGTTAGCCTCCCTGAGCCGAGCCTGGTGATACCTGTGTCTCAGCGCTAACCCAGAAGCCGTCAGCTCCTGGTAGAGCCAAGGGAGAGTAGGAGACGCACTGTGATTAGGGGCCGTGTGCACAGAGGCAGTGGTCAGGGATTCCAGAGGGCACACGATCCTCCCTCACTGAGCCTAAGTCTGCTGGTGCCATGTCACAGCCCGCGTCCACAGGAGGGTACCAGCAAGAGTAGGAATCTCCTTTAACTTTCTCCAAAAAGCCCAAATCCATGAGACTCTTGCTTCATACAACCTCTCAGAAGCTCGTAGAAGCACTCAGAAGCTAATGAGGGCTCAGGGGAAGCTGGCAATGCCTGGGAGGTAAGACGATGAGTTCCCCTTCCTACCATGTGGCTGTCTGCCACCGCTGTCTGACACTGAAAGGAGATGAGAATCAGAGGGCAGCACGTGGCAGCGCAGGGCGAGTACCCCTCCATGCAGTGGCCTATGCCGCCCATAGTCTGCAGAGCCACACGCCATGCACCTGGCTGGAGGGCTGCCTGCTCCGTAAGCACTATACTGCAAATGCTGATTGCAGCCTTTCTTCCAGACCATTGAGTGCAGCTCTCAGGGTGACAGCAGTCTTGCCTGGTGTGATTGAAGGTTTGGGCCCCACGATCAGACTGCAGGTGCTAGTCCACTTGCTACCTGTGTGGTCTTGGCTTGGTTGCTTAACTTCTCTGAACTTCATTGTCATGATCTGTGCAATGGGGACAAAGTACCTTCTTCAGTTGAGAAGATGACACGGGGGAAATGTGTGCTGTACTCATGGCAGGCCCCGCCGTAGGACATGCAGCGGGATGAAGAGAACTTCTTGTCTTCCATGTCGTTTGCATTGATTTTGTATGAAGAAGAATTTTATTTTGTAATTTTTCAAAAGTTAGTCTGACCTGGCACAGTGGCTCATACCTGTAATCTCAGCAGTTTGGGAAGCCGAGGAGGGTGGATCACTTGAGATCAGGAACTCAAGACCAGTCTGGCCAACATGATGAAACTCTGTCTTTGCTAAAAACACGAAAATTATCTGGGCATGGTGGTGGGCAACTGCAGTCCCAGCTAATCTAATCAGGAGGCTGAGGCAGGAGAATCGCTTGAACCCAGGAGGCAGAGGTTGCAGTGAGCCAAGATCACGCCACTGCACTCCGGCCTGGGTGACAGAGTGAGACTCCATCTCAAAATTAAATAAATAAAAAGAGTTAATCCAACATATCAGCTAGTTTTACGAGCAAAGGCCTGTGCCATGGGTGCCTTGCTGCCCTTCCCTTCCCATGGAGGTGGGACAGCCTTGAATGCCTCCTCTGAAACGCCTTGGAAAACAGCTGTGCCCCTCTGAGGTTTGGGGGATGGGCTCTGCAGTCACCTTCATCGGTGAGAGGGAGAAGAGAAACAAGCCTCCCCATTCCAGACCTTTTTGGCTGAGCCTTGCAGGCCGTCAGCAGCCCAGGCTGGCCACCCGAGCACAGCCACCGGGGCCCTCGCCCTCCCTTCTCGTGGTCAGCGAGAGCCGCCTGGGGTGCTCTCCTTCTGCTTAAGACTTCCTGTCTCAGAGCGTGGTATCTGATATGTCATTTACAAGCTCAGTGGGAAAACAAATCTTCCAGATAAAAATATTCCCAGGACACTGGGTCTGCCTTCCCGTGGCTCTCCTGTTCCTGGTAGGGGTGGGGACTCTGCAGCCTGGCATGGGACATTTGGCGGTGAGGAGGCCGTGAGGCGAGGTGGGTGAGAACACAGGCTCCCAACTCAGATGGCCTGGCTTGAATTCTGATCACCACTTGACTTTGGGTGGGTTCCTTTCATCTCTCTGCACCTCAGTTTCTCCAACTGCAAAATGGGGATAATAATGCCTGCTTCCACCCAGGGGTGTTGAGAAGGTTAAGTGAGACAGTCGACGCTCAGTAACTCAGTCGGTGCTCAGTAACTCAGTCCGTGCTCAGTAACTCAGTCCCTGCTCAGTAACTCAGTCGGTGCTAAGTACCTCAGTCGGTGCTCAGTAACTCAGTCGGTGCTCAGTAGTACCTCAGTCGGTGCTCAGTAACTCAGTCGGTGCTCAGTAACTCAGTCGGTGCTCAGTAGTACCTCAGTCGGTGCTCAGTACCTCAGTCAGTGCTCAGTAACTCAGTCCGTGCTCAGTAACTCAGTCGGTGCTCACTCAGTAACTGTGTCCTCCCCCTCCCGCAGACAGCCCCGGCTGCCCCAGGGAGAGCAGGCCTCACAGTGCCACCAGCTCCACAAGAATGCAGAGCCCAGAGCCTTTACATTGGTCTCCTGTTTGCAGGAACAGCTCCAGGCCTGGCTGACAGGCCTGTCAGCCTCTCCAGCCTCCACCGCTAGCCTTTCCTGGGAATCCTGGCCGGGGGCACTGGAAGATTCTCCGAGTAGCTGAGGCGCCCTCCACACCAGCCGGTGATGCATGAGCTTCCACAGCTGTCATGCCAACATATCCTGCAGCCTCAGCCCATCCAGAGTTCATCTCCTCCCATTTTGGGTAACTTCACCACCCCAGGTCACTGGACAGGACCGAAGGCCACCAAAGGTCATCCCAGAACACTGCAGGTCGCCTTGGTTTTCAGTGCTTTGCCCAGAAACCTGAGTCTACCCCTCACTTCCCATCTACCTAGCAGCCAGGGCTGTGTTGTGCAAACTCTGTGCCCTCTGAGACAGGGGCTCAAATGTTCAACATACCCTTCAGGTGTTTGCGGAAAGGATGAACTCAAAGACTCTAGGTAAGCGGGCTGCCCTCACACACGTGCTGATAAGGAAAAGCAAACGAAGAAGGCTGCCTTTGAAAGCCCTCTCTGTTCCACAGCTCCCAACCTAAAGCTGCCTTTGGAATCCTGAACTGTGGGGGATGGGGGCCTGGAGGTGGTCAGGGAAGGACAGTGGTCACTAGCATCCTGGCCCTTTGAGAAGGGTCCTGCCTACTTCGCCCTGCTAGACCTCAGTTTCCCCCTGCAAAAATATGAAAATCGATATTCATTCCACAGGCTTGCTCTGAACACAGACTAAAACAGACTGTTTTCTTTTTATCTTTTTTAGAGATGGGGGTCTCACTTTGTTGCCCAGGCTGGAGTACAGTGGTGCAATCATGGCTCATTGCAGCATCAAACTCCTGGGCTCAAGCAATTCTCCTGCCTCAGCCTCCCAAGTAGCTGGGAGTACAGGCACCTGCCACCATATCAAGTTTTTGTTTTCGTTTTTGTTTTAAATAGACAAGATCTCCCTGTGTTGCTCAGGCTAGTCTGAAACTCCCAGACTCAAGGGATCCTCCTGCCTTAGTCTCCCAAAGTGCTGAGATCACAGGCAAGAACCTCCGCACCTGGCGACAAACTATTTTCTAAAAGCCTCCCACATTACCCAGTTGAACAGGGACACTAAGGGTCAAGGTCCATGGCTGGGAGGGGGAACTCTGGGAGTAGGGGGCATGGGAAACATAGGCAGGGAAGCTAGCCCAGGCACACTCGGAACAGGCTGCCCCAAAATACACCAGCAGGGCATTTGCATCTTTAGCCTGAGTTCTGTCAACTTTAAAAGACAATTTCAGATTGTTTTCCTTCTCCATTCATTCACTCCATTCAAGAAACACTTCCTGGGTGCCTAGGGCTGGCATTATGTTACATTTCAAGGGCTAAGCACCCTGCCTCACAGAGCTGAGAGCCAACAAGGGAGCTGTGCTGCACACCTACTGTGTGCAGACACCACTCTGCAGGCCCCTGCTTGAATCTTAGATGGGTAGCTTGTTCAGCCCAGGCCCTGAGAGTGAGAGAACCCCCTTCCTGGGAGGATGAAATGAGAAGGAAGGCATTGTCATTTAACCACAGGGAGAGCCCGTGGAGGGCTGGGGTGCCCAGGAAGAGCTGACACCTCTCACTTAGGTAGAGCATCAGGAATCTGGGCCCACATTCCTTCCCGAGAGTCTGGCCTCACGTACGTTTCCCAGAAATTCTCACTGTTTATACTGAGGGGCCTCCCTGGAGCAGAAGTCATTCAAATCCTGTTTTCAGCTGTAAGTCACTTCCTGCCTAGCTTAGGGCACAGGCGTCTCAGAGCGCTGAATGTATGGCCACGTGGCCGCCCCAGAGATCCAAGCAAAACTGTCTGGTTGCCTGCCTGGCCTGAAAGGCTTGAGTGTGTATGCCAGACCCTGCTTCGGAGTTACACGCAGGGCCCTCCCGCAAACCCTGAACAGCAGGCATGACCCAGGCCCAGACGTAGGGCGGTTTCTGTGGCCCAAATCGGGGCCCTAATTTGGAGAAATCTGAGTGGACCTAGACTGAAGAGCCCCACTGGGGAGGTCAGGACGTAGCCAGGGGACCTTACATAAGCTGCCCTCTCCCACCAGGCGGGGCAGGAGGCTAGGGTGAGTGTGCTGGCAGGAGGTAGAGGGAGGAAGAGGGGAGAAGGTGAAGAGGACAAGGTCACCAGCACTCCCTGGTGAGACCTCTCCAAAGCCCGTCTTGGTAACCGCTTCTCCAGCAGGGGTTTCCGTGGGCCTCCCAGCCTGTCTGAAGGGGGAGAGCATGTCCACCTGGAACAGGGAGGCTCCCTCCTGCCCATCCCAGGGCTAGGAATTCCAGAAATGCGGGTCAGGAAAGGGCAAGAAGTCAGGCGCTAGCTCCATCTCCCACGTCCCAGTCACAGCATCTCAGATCATATGCGTAGCATAATACGGCTTGTGTAGAATATAAGGTAGTGCTTCCCAGAGGGAAAGGCTCAAAACAACAACCCAAAATGAGCAAGGCAGAAGATGTCACAAGGGCCTGAAGCAGGGTGGCCGCCCTGACTCTGTGTGTACCATGTCCTCCCTGGTGAGTGAGTGGGCCAGGAGAAATGGGGGTCCCAGGCCCACGGGTCAGACACCCCAATGAGAAGCTATTTGGCTCCTAGGAGCCCCTAGCCACACAGCTGCAGGAACCTGGAAGACATGGGGCAGCCCAGGGTCACTCCCGACTTCATCCCAAATCCTTGTATATTCTGTGAATAGAGAGCTTGAAGGCACAAGAACTGTGTGAGGGTCTGTGTTTGACCAGAAGGCAGGAAGCAACTTAGCCTGCAGCCCATCTGGGGCACCTCCTGGCAACCTCCGCTTTGGGGCTGGAGTGCTTGGCAGAAATCATCACTCGTCTGCATATGATGAAGGCGATGCCGTGCCTGTGCCTGTGTTCCGAACCCGACGGAAGGCAATGGACGGCAGAAACGGGACTTGAATGATTTCAACATCTGCTCTAGAAGCCCTTTGTGCCAAGTCAAGATGGCCTCATCCCCACAGGCGACATTCCTGGCAGGCTGGGGCAGGGGACTCTGGGCCAGAGATCTGAGATCAGCCTGCCCAGCAAGCCCCCAAGTCAAAGTTTATGCTGAACAGAGCGCAGAAGCTGAGCTGTGTTCCCTTAGATCAAGATTTTCACACCTGAACTCATGTTCCCTTTAAATAAAGTGGAAACTCCCTATCCCTCCCACTCTACACCAAGATTCGAATCTCCCCAGCAAGACTGTGTGCTGAGGCTGCGTTACTGCCCGAACTCAGGCAAGTTCAGCTCTGTGGTTATCTAGCACCTCTCGCCCCAGCCTGCAGCCGGGGTGGCTCAGCAGCCACCCGGTCCGAGGAATGGCTGGATGGGGACCACATCAAAATATTCCTGCAGCACTTCCGTTAGTTCGTTAAGATGCCAGTAGAAGGCCACCCCATCCCACGAAACCTCTCTCATCAACTTGACACCATGTCTGCAGTCTAGCTGGATGTGACTTCTCGGTTGGCATTCTGGCAGTATGCACCCAACATTTCAGCACACACGAGTCTCAGCCCAGACATTTGCTCCTAGAAACGGTTCCTGCAGAAATACTTGCACAGCGCAAGAAAACACAGAGCGACAAGGACATCCGGCACGGCATTGTTAGTCTGCAAACTGAGCACAACACTTAGCCTGCATTTAGTACTTACCAGGCAGGGTTCAAAGAGCTTTTTATACTTTTTTTTTTTTTTTAAATAAAAAAGACGGGGTTTCACCATGTTGGTCAGGCTGGTCTTGAACTCCCGACCTCAGGTGATCTGCCCGCCTTGGCCTCCAAAGTGCTTGGATTACAGGCGTGAGCCACCACGCCTGGTCTTTTTATACTTATTAATAGCTCATTTAATTTTCCCTCAAGAGACAGGTGCTTGACCATGCCTGCTTTACAGATGAGGAAACCGAGCCACAGATCTACCCAGCAAGAAGAAGGCCTGGCGTCTGTGTCGGGAGGCTTCTCCCTGCTGAACTGGATTCACAATCCTCGCATCCCCTTTGCCTGCTGGGAGGGCAGGGACACTCAAAGGTTCAGGATGTCAAACTGAGTTCTTGGCCACAGGGATCACAGAAAACCCCAAAGGAAGCTGGGGTGTCATTTGCACACAACCTCCCAATCAGCAAGTTATCATTCTCCCTTCAGTTGTGAGAAGGCTCATAAGCCCTCCACACATACACCCAGCCCAGGAAAGGGGCATCACTGCACCCTCTGCATTTCTACACTGAGCTGTGTACAGCAGGGAGTACCTCTCTGTGTACGGTGAGTACGGAGAGTGCGGTGTACTCTGGTGTATGCAGCTCAGTGCAGAAATCACAGCTCGAGTTGACTCTCCACAGAAGAGCTGGGTCTTTGGGCCTCTCCATTTCCCTAGCCAGGGGAAAGGCTTGTAGCAGTTTCCATTCAAACTCAGCAAACACCCAGGAGGAGTGTGCCGTTCCTGACCCACTGCCACAGGAGGCGCGGTGGGACACCGCAAATCACAGCACAAAGATCATCAACATCAGCCCCACGGTGAGGGCCACAGGGAGCCTGGGCACCACCAACCGTGGGACCTGGGCGCGGTGGAGCAGCAACAGAGAATCCTGCTGAGCCAGAGCAGAGCAGACAGGCAGCGCGGTGCACCGGCTGTGGCCCACTGCTGGCTTGCAATCACTGGATCCTATTTGCAAAGCCACCACACATATGCGCATCCCCAAGTCCCCTTTCCATTTGCTCAAAGGGTATGTGTGGCTGGCAAGAAGTGCTCGAGAGGCTTCAGGCAGACTGGGAGTGGAGTCTGCAGGTGTCAAGCCTCCTCAAGACCCAGGGATCCCAAAGCCCATTCTCCAGTCCTCGGAGTCAGAGGACGGAGGTGGACAGGCCTTCAGCCTCAGCCTCCCCCAGAAAAAGAGAGTGTCATTTGCAAACTTGCAAGACTGGGAGGAGACCTGAAAACTGCAGCGCTGGAGAAGTCTTCCCCCTCTTAAAGGAACAGATCAACTCCAACTAGGAATGGCCATGGAGACTAACACCCCTTCCTTGTCGAGTTTGCTTCCATTCACTGCCTGGGCTAAGCATATTCCACCCCTCACCCCAGGCTGGGAGGGAAAGCCCATGATAACTTCGGAGCTCAGTAAAGTCAGTGTGGCCTCCTGGGGCCTGGGAAGGGCCAGCACTCCATCCAGTGGGGAGCCGGGCTCTTTAGGGTCCCCCATGCTACTAGTTCAGGAGTCCTCTTGAAATTTATTTTTACCCCCGAATCCTGCCCCTCAGAGCTTCCATCCTCCACTTTAACAGATGCTTCAGGGAAGGTTCCCAGGGGCCCAGAGACTTGCCTCAGCTCTGTATGGGAGCACTGAAATAGTGCCAATCTGTGGCCATCCAGGTCATTCTCCTCTCTTGACTGCCCCAAGGGAAGTGACCAGCTTGAGGAGACATTGAGAGGACAAGTAGGCCCAGCACTGGGGTCCTGCCATGCCGGGTCCTGTAGAGTTAACTCTCTCCTGGCATCACTGCAACAGATCAAATGTCAAAGGTGAAAAGGAAAAGGCTCACTTAGGGCTAACCATTCAGATACTTCCTTTTCTTGCTTCAAGCAGAGGACAAGGTCGGCTCTTTTTGACAAGATGACAAAGAGCCCAGGGAAGGTAGGGCAAGTCAAGGGCAGAGGACAATTCTTCAGGCTGTAACTTCTCCCCTGAAATAGATACCACTGTCCAAAAACCTCATCCCGCTGAGGCAGGCACTTCAGGGGCCACAGAAGCACGGGGTCCTCTGCCCAGTGAGCTCAGGTCTTCTCAGCCTCTGCTATCTCCTGACAGCCTTGCTGCTCTCCCTTTGGAAAGAGCAAGATCCCGGGCTCTGTCCAATGGTGGGAAACAGGAATAACTTATGCTCCTTCTCAGACAACACCAGGCTTGAGCCCCTGCTCCTTTTGATCCAGGAAACAATCAAGATCTATCTCATGGGGATAAAGCTGCTCCAGACAGAAGTGTGCATGTGCATTGTATGTGTGAGCATGCCCATGGCCACGGCACACTCAGCGCTCACATGCGCTGGAATGAGAATGAGGCTGGGGCTGCAGTTCATGGCAGCTCAGGGTTGTGCCTGCAGAAGTACCATGCCCAGCTAGGCCTCGATGATAGGACCCCTGTCTCCATCACCTCTGCTCAAACAGCTCAGAGAGAGCAGAAATGGACCTGGGAATGGGATGTGCCACCCTTCCCACTTCTGACTCCACCATCCCCCACCATTGACCTCCAGCAGGGATTCCTTGGGCTGAGTTCTGGCTAATTCACTGTAACCAAGAGCTTTGGGGGAGGGCTGCCTAAGCACCAAGATTCCATTTCTCTTGAAATGTAGAGTTTCAGATGGGGGAGGTGCAGGACACAAGCCTGCAGCAATTTGGCTGCTGCTTTCCTCCAAACAGACAGGCAGGAAGTTGCCTGAGGACCATAGATAACCTGTGGTCTAAGAATCACCAAGAAATCACAAACCACGGTGAAGTGTGGTGAATCACAGTGAACTGCACTGCTAAGAACTGCATCTGTACAAAAGAGAGCTGGGGAGCCTAGAGGGCAAGTCCACTGTGGCCAATTACAGCACCATGGGATTATGGGTTCTGCGGACCGCGGGCAACCGGCGAACCACTCATAATTGGCAAATCACGGCAACTGGCAAGCCACAGCAATGGGCAAGTCATGGCCAACCATGAGCCTCGGGCAACTGTGAGCCACAGGCAACTGGTGAGCCACAAGCACTGGTGACCTGCGGGCAATTGGTCAGCTGCCAGCAACTGATGAGCCGCGGGCAACTGGCGAGCCATGGGTAGCAGGCGAACCCCAGCCCTGTGAACAAATTCATTTCTCACAGATCAACAAACTCCTGGCAATTCCAGCCTGGGGTGTAAACAATGCCCCAGTTCCCAAGATGCCCAGCTGCCCACCCTGTACTTGGGAACGAGGAGGAGCTAGCAGTCTCGTGGTGAAGCTAAAGGTGCCAGATCTCCTCAGAGACCCCAAAATTCAATACCGCAGAACCACACCTAAAACAGAAAGTTGCAGCAGGTTTCATTCTCAGGGAAGATCAAGCCAGCCGCCAGGTGTGTGCACTGGCCTCCCGCAGGAGAGTCATTTACATCACAAGCAGTGCCAGGTGGGGAGTAGCCCATCCCTGGGGTTAAGAGTGTTCAAGTTGGTTTTTTCCTTCTCTCTCTCTCTCTCTCTCTTTTTTTTAAGTTACTCTTTTAAATGCTATCCTTTCTTACTCTTCTTAAAGAAACAGGGTGTCCCTAGGCAGGCTGTAAGGAATAGCTCTAAGGATGAAATTTCCAGAGTTCATCTTGGAGTGGCAGGGAGGATGATTGTTGCTTTTCTTATCCTGCCTCATTCCACATGAGATGGCCTCAGAGTGGACACAAGACATTAAGGAGCTACCCAGGCAAATTTCGCCTGGCTCACCTGTCCACCCCAGACATGAAGAAAAGCCAGTGTAGTGTGGTTACCCGCGCCCCAGCCACGGATCAGGGATTTGATGCTTCTGGAGGGGAATGGGTACCAAAACGCTGATACAATTCATAGTGTTTTCAGTAACACTACCATGAAACTCATGGTAACAATTCTGAAAACAATTCGGTAACAACTCTGAAAACAATTCATAGTGTTTTCAGAAATGCTACCATTTATTCAGTACAACAATGCTAGGAATGGGTCTTCCGTTCTCCAGTTTTACTGAACACCAGACTGGCTGGCACCTCTTGCTCACCAAGCAAGTCAGGATTGCAAAAACCATCAAGGAAAAGAACTGGGGTGACAGGTGGGCTCTCGACAGGAGAACTGGGTCTTTGGGACCCTTGGGATGGTTTCCTTAAGCTACGAAGAAGGTCTGGGCAGTTCCTACCGCAGAATTTCAGCAAATATGCGAAAGGGTGCAAAAGTTATGCAGGGATTAGTGGTTGGTATTATTTCACGCAGATACCTGGCAATAATCACCCGCAGACCTGAGAATCTCAGAGACGCATTAAGTTGCATACCAGGGTGATGTGTGGTGAATCACACTGAACAACAGTGCAGACAACCATCTGTGGCAAAGAAGGACCAGGAAGCTTAGCGGGTCAGGGCAGCTCAGATCCTTTGTGGCAAATTAAAGTGTATCAGCGAACCACGGGCAAATGGCGAACCGCGGGCTACTGGCGAACCCAGCTTCGTGGCAGGGCTATGTGCTCTCCTGTCCAAGGAGTAGTTAGCATCTTGGTGTGAAGCTGCAGATGCCAAATGTCCTCAAATACCCCAAAACTTAACTCCTTGGACCCCAGAGATGAAAAGAAGAGAAGACAACAGCAAGTCTTCCTCTGGGTGGAGGGGTACCTGGAGAGCGCTAAGCACCGGCCTCAGGCTGAGAGAGACATTTGCAAAACAGTAAGAGGAGTGGACTGAAATTGGATGGGATTTTTTGTATCCCTCTTTTTAAAGGAACATCCCCAGCAGGCTTTAAAGAGCTGCTCGAAGGGTGAAATTTACCAAGGTCATCCCGGGGAAGGGTGGTTGTTGTTCTAGTCCTCTCTTCCCAGGTGGGAGACACACAGAGCAAACCCTGGACAGTTTGGTGTGGGTGAGGGAAGCCGTTCTGGTGACACCAGTCCCCTGGATCAAGGGAACACACCACTCCAAGGATCAGAGATGGATGAACAACTGGCAATTCTTGGTGAACTGAGGGCACGAACCACAGTCTGAGCCAGACGCGGTGGCTGGCACCTGTAATCTCAGCTACTTGAGAGATACAGAAGGATACCTTGAGGCCAGGAGTTCAAGGCCAGCCTGAGCAACATTGCAAGACCAAGACCCCATCTCAAAAAAGAAAAATGCAGCAGCAGCAAAACCCAGTCTCAGAGCAGTGGAGCAGGGAGAAAAGAAGGACCTAGGGAACGCCATTGTACCTGCACAGTTACGGTGTTCCAGACTGTGGGCCACTGGCGAACCACGTGCCGCTGGTGAACCACGGGCCACTGGCGAACCACAGGCCACTGGCAAACCAGGTGCCGCTGGTGAATCGTGGCCCAGGGAAAATAGCCTCTCACAGACCTGCAAACTTCGTGATTCCCTATTTAGGTCTGGGGCATTAAATCCTCACTTTCTAGTCACCTAGTAGCCAGTAGCCCAATCCTGCACCTGGGCTCAGCGCTGTTGGCGGTCTTGAGGGATCCTGCAAGTGTCAAATTACGACGGAAACACTGAAGCTGGATTCTACAATCCCTAGGGCCAAAAAAACAAAAGAGGAGTGTACTCTTCCCCAAGGGAGGAGTCCATTCTTATTCCTAGGGGAGCTTTGCCAGTTCCTGTGCTCACGCCTCCAGCCGACAGAGCTATTTGCGAGGCAGCGGGAGAGCAGAAGGTAATTCCTTGGGCTGTTGATCTTCTCTAACCCTGTGGGGATTCCCTTTTTAAAAGAGCCGAGTGTCTCCAGACGGGCGCTAAGGGGTGGTTTGGAATTGAAATTTACCAAGTTCAAAGTGAGAGCGAGTACTTAGGCATATTTATCTTGTTCTCACCTAGGGCCTGCAGGGCAAAGCTCTTTGGGGTCGCCAAGGACCGTTTCCCTATGTCTTGGCAAAGTCTTCTAGCAATCGCTACGCCCCATTCCCAGCCACTGAGCAAATGAACGAAGCACAAAGTAGCTGCTAGGATGTTGATGCCAGCAGTGTAAGGGGCATGGCGACCCTCCTGCAGTGAACTGATGCAGAGAGTCAAGGCACATGGCAACTCAAGGCCACAGGGTCCCCTGTGGGCTGCAGGCCACACATGGGTACAAAGCCCTGCCAGGCATGGGAACCAGGAGACCACAACTTTAGGGTGACCCTAAAGCCTGCCTCCAGTGATCCCACCGTGATCACCTGCCTTCTCAACCGCACCACCTTCAGACATGTTCAAGCTAGCATGACCAGGTTAGAGGGGTGGAAAATGAACTCTGCTTATGTTTCTCTCTCTTTTTTGTTTTTTGAGATGGCATTTTGCTCTTTTTGCCCAGGCTGGAGTGCAGTGGCATGATCTCAGCTCACCGCAACCTCTGCCTCAGGGGTTCAAGTGATTCTCCTACCTCAGCCTCCCAGGTAGCTGGAATTACAGGCATGTGCCACTATGCCCAGCTAATATTGTATTTTTAGTAGAGATGGGGTTTCTCCATGTTGGTCAGGCTGGTCTCAAACTCCTGACCTTAGGTGATCAGCCTGCCTCGGCCTCCCAAAGTGTTGGGATTACAGGCGTGAGTCACCATGCCCAGCCTTCTCTTCTCTTTTTATTATTTTATTTTTATTTTTGAGACAGAGTCTTGCTCTGTCACCCAGGCTGGGGTGCAATGGTGCCATCTCAGATCACTACAGCCTCCTTCTCCCGGGTTCAAGCGATTCTTTTGCCTCGGCCTCCTGAGTAGCTGGGATTACAGGCACCCACCACCACACCCAGCTAATTTTTGTATTTTTTGATAGAGACGGGGTTTCACCATTTAGCCATGCTGGTCTCGAACTCTTGGCCTCAAGTGATCTGCTCGCCTTGGCCTCCCAAAGTGCTGGGATTGCGGGGTTGAGCCACGGCGCCTGGCCAGTGCTTCTCTCCTTAAAGTAACAGCCAGGAGTCGCTCCTCAGACCAAAGACCACCATCCCTGGGGCAGTTTGCTTCCAGCTAAGCCAGCACCACCCCTGGCCCAGGCTGGGAGTGGAAGCTCAGAGGATTGGATGGCTCCGGCTGGGAGCTAGGCCGGCTCTCCATGGTCTCCTGGGGCCTGGGGAGGCATACCCGCAACTCCACTGTGAGGAGGGCTCTTCGAAGACCCCCAGGCATCTGATCGCTGCCCATTCTTTCATTCGCTGAGATCTCAGGGGGGCTTGACCTGACATTGATTTCACTGCATCCTGACATCAGTCCCAGGAGGTGTATTTTTTCTTATTCTCCAATATTATAGGCACCTCACCAGAAAAGTGGCTGGGTGTGGTGTCTCAGGCCTGGCATGGTGGCTCACACCTGTAATCCCCGCACTCTGGGAGGCCAAGGCGGGTGGATCACCTGAGGTCAGGAGTTCAAGACCAGCCTGGCCAACATGGTGAAACCCTGTCTCTACTAAAAATACAAAAGTTAGCCTGGCATGGTGGCACATGCCTGTAGTCCCAGCTACTCGGGAGGCTGAGGCAGGAGAATCACTTTAACCTGGGAGGCAGAGGTTGCAGTGAGCTGAGATCGTGACACTGCACTCCAGCCTGGGCAACAAAGTGAGGCTCTGTCTCAAAAAAAAATTGGGCTCCAAAAGTTCTTGATGACTGAAAATTCCACTTGAAGACTTAAGTGTGTCATTAAGATGCAGGCAGGGCCTCCCTGGAGGGCTGGGAAGGAATTCTGATGCGTAGAAGATGCCAGGAGCCAAGATTTGATGAGTGACAAACTTAGGGACCCAAACAGCTCCCCACGGGCGATTGAGGGAAACGATACTGGTGGCAGAAATGCTGTCCTTTCTCGAGCACAGACGCAATGGTCCCCAAAGCCGCACTGACGTTCTCTGGAGCCCCATCACATTAATTCTCCCAACAGCCCAATCAGGGAACTGTCATCATATTTTAACCTTTAAGACAATTACAGAAATAATTCTTTTTTCTTGCTAAAAAGAGAGAGAGACAAGAACAAAAGAAAAATACAAAGCAAAAACCAAAGAATGCAATGGCATGTCACCGCAATGACGTGTGACTCTGAAAAGTGTGGTTTCTCACTTTCCAAGCTCCCTCCCATTCTGCTTCCCGCGGGGAGCCCTGTCCCACTCAGTTGGTTCCTGGTACTTCAGAAGACAGTCCGGGAGGAAAGGGCTTCTCCCTGGCGCTCAGTGTCACCCCTAGAGGGCTGTTTTAAGGTGTGCCTGGCTCTACCAGGCCTAGGGGTGTCCTTGTGGCCTGAGGAGGACCAGGGAGGATGCGGCAGGTTCACCTTTGTGTCTTGTGAAGCCATCCCTCCCTAACCAGCTCTGCTGAGAAGGTAGATTACATAGAGAATGGGATAAAAGGTGAACCCCAAAAAGGATTGGGGGCCCTTGTTAGATGCATTTCCTTTGAATGCAAGCTCACCTCGCCTGAAAACCTTCCCTTTTGAAATGCAAAGGGGTGAGATGAATACTTGATGAGCCCTCCTGGGTGCAGAACTGGGTCGAATCCTTCCCCCGAGTGGCGGCCGCAGTCCCACAAAGTCTGGGGAGCAGGTTTGCGGGTTTCCTTTGAACCGGGGAGGCGCTGAAAGGCCGCCGTGTGAGGTGGAAACTGGTGTGCCGCACAAAGACGCCAGTCCTGGACCTGCATCCCAGCCCTGCTCTTTCTCCTGGGTCACGTAGCATGGTCTAGAAGATACCCAGAAAAACAAGGCTTCGTTTCCCTCCTCCCTGGGCTGGCGCCTCACCGCCCACGAGGTCTCCTCTTCACCACCCGACTTCCTGTCCCTCCCCATCCCTAAGGCTCCACTAGGGGTGGATGGTCCATGGACACCAGCAAGACGGCCTCCCCATCAGGTCCAGCAGGGCACCGGGCAGGCCCTGCTTTCCAGGGAGGACCAGGAAGCCCTTTGCCGGGGAGACCTGCAGAGCGCAGGGCCAAGCTCAGCCCCACAGCTTTCCTTGGGTCCCCAAGGGAAGGTTGGCAGCCATGCCAGGCGTCAGGGTGGGGCATGAGCAGCAGGTGGTGGCCACTGGAGCACCATGCGTGACCCCAACCAGTGGTGTGACCCACAGACAGGGCTGGCGTGTCCTCGAGATCGGAAGGAGAATGTAACAGAGGGAACACCTGTTGGGGGCTCTCCACGCGTGGTCGGCACAGCCGCTGAGGGAGGTGTCGGGGGGAAGACCCCCAGAAGGAGGGTTCCCCAGGGGCAGCTAGAGATGGCTGAGCAAGCACCTTCGTCCCAAGCCCCGTGCAGGAGACAGCTTGTGTCCAGCAGTGTGGGCTGCTGCATGCAGCTTGGTTTCCTGCCTGGCCAGGGGCTTCCCCAGTCATAGGTCAGCACAGCAATCCAGAGGACAGGAGCTGCAGAGCAAGCAAAAGTCAGGGAGCCAGGAAGCCACTTCCCAGGAAGCCACTGCCCCGGATGCCCTCCACACTGCCCTCATATCCACAGAGAGACAGCTTGGCTGGGACGTCCTCTTTCCACAGCCTCCCGGCCAGGGCCCTCCCTGCCAGTCCCCCCCAAAGGCCAGGCACAAGCTCTGGACAGAACCAACTCTCCCTTAGGCCTCACAATAGCTGTGCAATTTTATTTATTTGTTTTTATTTATGTATTTATTTATTTACTTTTTCTTTTGTGAAACAGAGTCTCACTCTGTTGCCCAGGCTGAAATGCAATGGTGTGATCTTGGCTCACTGCAACCTCCACCTCCCGGGTTCAAGCGATTCTCCTGCCTCAGCCTCCCGAGTAGATGGGATTTTTTTTTTTTTTTTTGTATTTTTTAGTAGAAACAGGATTTCACCATATTGGACAGGCTGGTCTTGAACCCCTGACCTCAATCCCCCTGCCTTGGCCTCCCAAAGTGCTGGGATTAAAAGCGTGAGCCAACATGCCTGGCGTATTTATTTACTTTCGTATGGAGATGGGATTTTGCCATGTAACCCAGGCAGGTCTCAAACTCCTGGGCTCAAGCCATCCTCCCAGCTTGCCCTGTCAGGTGCTGGGATTACAGGGTCACTGTGCCAGCCTTTGCTATTTTAATTTAGTTTTCTCATGTTCTTCATCCTGGCTATCAGAGAGTTGGACTGCAGAGACACATGTGAGTAAAAAGTGAAGATAGCTTCCTCCATGGGCAGGACACTCCAGCTGGATACTGACAGTAACAGGTGTTGACTGGTCCACACCAGAGGAAGGTGGGAGGGGAATGGGGTTCAGGATCCAGCAAACTCCACTGTATTCCCGTTTGTGGGTGGCTCCAGGGCAGAGCCTCCAGCCCTATAGCCAGCCATTGGGCCACCCCCCAGTTTCCCTTCCCACAGAGGCACTCTCTCCAGTAAGGTTCTCTTGGGTAGGCTCTGTAAGAGCCTTTCAGAGCATTTTCAGGCACGAATGAACGTAAAAGCGATGTGGGTGAGGATGGAAAATGTGTGTAGAGTTACCTGTTTACCTGTTGGTACTTCCGGGCACTTCTGTGCCACATAACACATGCCATCAGCCTCACGGCAACCCTCTCTTGCTCACCCTGTGGGCCCCACTGAGATTGCCCAGAGAGGATGAAGCGGACCGGAGCCCTCATTCTTCCGTCTCCTGGCAAACCCACACCGAGCCGGCTATGTTCTCCCTCCAGCAGGGCAGGGCAACGGAGCAGCCACGCTGAGGTCTGAGGTCCCATCCTGTCATTACGAGGGCAAGGAAGCCCCCTCCAAGCCTAACTCTCCAGAAGCTACTTTCTCACTGAAAACCTGGACAGCTGTTTAACTCTGTCCCAGCGGTACTAAAAGGATGAGGGTTTGTGGCCTTATGTAGTGCTCACTCTCTCTCAATATATATATATATATATATATATATATATATATATTAGCTAAATATATATATTAGCTAAATATATAATATATATATTAGCTAAATATATATATCTAAATATATAATATATATATATTTAGCTAATATATATATAGCTTATATATACATATATATATTTCTCTTTTTGAGATGGAGTTTCGCTCTTGTTGCCTAGGGTAGAGTGCAAGGGCGTGATCTCAGCTCACCACCGCAACCTCCGCCGCCTGGGTTCAAGCGATTCTCCTGCCTCAGCCTCCCAAGTAGCTGGGATTACACGCATGCACCACGGCACCCAGCTAATTTTGTATTTTTAGTAGAGATGGGGTTTCTCCATGTTGGTCAGGCTGATCTCAAACTCCCAACCTCAGGTGATCCGCCCACCTCGGTCTCCCAAAGTGCTAGGATTATAGGTGCGAGCCACCACGCCCGACCTGTAGCAATATTTTTTAACTTGATGGAGGTAGACACATACCGCCATGCCCAGTTAATTTTTGTATTTTTTGGAGACAGGGTTTCGCCATGTTGCCCAGGCTGTTCTTGAACTCCTAGACTCAGGTGATCTGCCCACCTCAGCCTCCCAAAGTGCTGGGATTCCAGGTGTGAGCCACTGTGCCCTGCCTGTTGGTTTTCTTATTATTAAGCTTTAAGAGTCTATATATTCTGTATGAAAGTTATTTTTCAAATACGTACACTGCAAATATTTTCTGAGGTCTATGACTTATCTTTTCATTCTCTTAAAAGTGTTTCAGGGGATGGGCGCAGTGGCTCACTCCTGTAATCCCAGCACTTTGGAAGACCGACGCGGGCGAATCCCAAGGTGAGGCGTTCAAGACCAGCCTGGCCAACATGGTGAAACCCCGTCTCTACTAAAAATACAAAAATTAGCCAGGCGTGGTGACACACACCTGTAATCCCAGCTACCTGGGAGGCTGAGGCGGAGAGTCACTTGAACCTGGGAGGTGTAGGTTGCAGTGAGCCAAGATCATACCATTGCACTTCAGCCTGGGCAACAGAGCGAGACTCCGTCTCAAAAAAAAAAAAAAGAAAGAAAGAAAGTGTTTAAGGAAGAGAATTTTAATTTTAATGAAGTCCAATATATCAATTTGTTACTTAATGGCATCATCATTAAGAAATCTTAAGCCACGGATCAAAGATTTTCTCCCATGTGTTCATACAGAAGTTTTACCATCTTAGGTTTTACATTCGTGTCTGTGATGCATTTTGAGGTAAGTTTTGTATTTGTTGTACGGTATGAATTGGAGTTTTGTTTTGGGTTTTTGTTGTTATTGTTTTATTTTGTTTTCTTTTTGAGACAGGGTTTCACTTTGTCGCCCAGGCTGGAGTGCAGTGGCATGATCTCGGCTCACAGCAGCCTCCACCTCCTGGGCTCAAGTGATCTTCCCACCTCAGCCCCACAAGTACCGGGAACTACAGGAGTGCACCACCCACCTGGCTAATTTTCTTTGTTTTTGTTTTTGTTTTTGCCATGTTGCCCAGGCTGGTCTCAAACTCCTGAGCTCAAGTGATCCTCCGCCTCAGCCTCCCAAAGTGCTAGGATTACAGGCATGAGCCACCACACCAGGCTGGGGTTTTTTGTTTTTTTGCATATGAATATCTGATTGTTCTAGTATCATTTCTTGAAAAGGCTCTCCATTCTTTTCTGAATTGTCTTTGCATGTTTGTCAAAAATTAGGAGTCTTTCTTTACACGCGTAGATCTGCCTATGTGTTCTCTGTCCCGTGCAATTGATCTGTTTCATTGATCTTCTTACCAAGACCGCACTTTAAAAAATTACTGTAGCTTTATAATGAGGCTGGAAATCAGGCTGTATCAGCCTACCAGTTTAATTCTTCTTCAGAATTGTTTTAAGTGGCATTATCCCGAAAAAGCAATTCTTTTTCAGAATTGCTTTGGCTATTCCAAGTCTTTTGCATTTCCATATGAATTCTAGAATCAACTTAGAAAGAGTTTATCAATTTTCATTTTTAAAAACCCTACTGGAATTGTGTTGATCTGTAGATTAGTTTGAGGAGAAATGACAACTTACTAACACCGAGTCGTCCAGCCCATGAACAAAGTGTCTCTCTCATTTACATCTTTCATTTCTCTCCGCAATGTTTTGTAGTTTTTATTGTACAGACCTTTCGTATCGCGTGTCAGACATATCCCTAAGTATTTCATGGATTTTGATGTCATTGGCACTTTTTTGTTTCAATTCCTGATTATTTGTTGCTAGGATGTAGAAATACAATTGATTTTCTTATATTGATCTTGTATCCTGCAATCTTGCTAAACTCACTTATTGATTCTAGAAGCTTTGTTGTAATAGATTCCATGAGGTTTCCAACATAGGTGATCATGCCATCTGCAAAGACAGTTTTACTGCTTTCTTTCCAATCCAACTGCCTTTCATTTATTTCTTTATCTTTTTCCTTTGTCCGTTTTCTCATCCGTCTGCTGGTCTCATTGCACAGGAGCAGTGTTGAGTGTGAGTGGTGAGTACAGTCCTTGTCCTGCTACTGCTCTCAGTGGGGAGCAGCCCCGTCTTTAACAAGCAAGTCTGATGGAAGCGATAGGTTTTTTAAGATGCCCTTGTCACACTGAGGAAGTTCTCCTTTATTCTTAGTTGCTGAGGGTGTTTATTAGAAATGAATGTTGAATTTCATCAAATGCATTTTCTGTGTCTATTAAAATGATCTATAGTTTTTCTTTTTTAATGCATTAACATGGTGAATTACATGGATGGATTTTCTTCTCTTTTTTTTCTTTTTCTTTTTTTTTTGAGACAAAGTCTTACTCCATCACCCAGGCTGGAGTGCAGGGCACAATCTCAGCTCACTGCACCCTCTGCCTCCTGCCTGAGCTCAAGTGATCCTCTCATCTCAGCCTCCCGAGTAGCTGGGAACACATGTGTGCACCACCACACCCGGCTGATTTTTTCTATTTTTAGTAGAGGTCGTGAACTCCTGTGCTCCAGCAATCCTCCCCGCTTTGCCTCCCAAAGTGCTGCAGTTACAGGAGTGAGCCACTGCAACCGGCCACAATCATGATGGATTTTCAAATGTTAAACCAATTCTATATTCTTAAAATACAATTACCACATTTGATAATACATATTTTTCATGTTACATATGGTTTGATTCAATTTGTTGAAACTTGCTAAAGATTTCTGTATCTATGTTAGTAAGAGATAATTGGTCTACAGTTTTCTTTTGTCATAACTTTATCTGGTTTTCACAAACTCAGGTTAATGCTGGCTTCTTAGAATAAGTTAAAATGGATTCCCTCCTCTCAAATCCTCTAAATGGTTACTGTAGAATTGGAATTACTTCTTCATTACATGTTTGGTAGAATTTACTAACAAAGCCATCTGGGCCTGGAATTTTCTCTATGGGAAAGTTTCTTTTTTAATTTAATTTTTATTTTTAGGGACAGATTCTTGCCCTGTTGCCCAGGCTAGAGTGGCTCACCGCAGCCTCAACTTGTTGGGCTCAAGTGATTCCCCTGCCTCAGTGTCCCAAGTAGCTGGGACCACAGGCATGTGCCACAATGCCGGGCTCATTTGTCTTGTACAGAGGGAGCCTTCCTGTGTTCTCCAGGCTGGTCTTGAACTCCCGTCCTCAAGTTATCCTACCACCTGGGCCTCCCAAAATGTTTGGATTACAGGCGTGAGCCACTGTGCCGGCCAACAACAAGTTCAACATTTTTCATGTACATACAACTATTTAGGTAATTTGTGTCTTCCTGAATGAGCTTTCATAGTGTGTTTTTAAAAAGGAATTTAAGAATTTCTGCCTTAGTACAACTTAAGAGACATTCCACAAATTCTATGGGGGTTTTTTTAATTCTTTTTTTTGAGATGGAGTCTCACTCTCTCACCCAGGCTGGAGTGCAATGGTGCAGTCTCGGCTCACTGCAATCTTCACCTCCCAGGTTCAATCGATTCTCCTGCCTCAGCCTCCCGAGTAGTTGGAATTACAGGCAGGCGCCACCATGCCTGGTGAATTTTGTATTTTCAGTAGAGATGGGGTTTCACCATATTGGTCAGGCTGTTCTCGAACTCCTGACCTTAGGTGATCTGCTCACCTTGGTCTCCCAAAATGCTGGGATTACGGGCATGAGCCATCGTGCCTAGCCTCTACGTCATATTTTAACTTTCATTCAGTGCAAAATACTTTCTACTTTTTCTCTTTATTCCTCTTCGACTCATGAGTTATTTAGAAATGTGTTAGTTTCCAAGGGCGTGGGAATTTCCCAGGTATCTGTCTTTTATGGATTTCTAATTTCATTCCACTGTGGTCAGAGAATATACTTTGTGACTTGTATCCTTTTAAATATACCGAGACTTATTTTAGGGCGCAGAATATGATCTATCTTTATAAATGTTCCATGCACACTTGAACGGAATGTGGATTCTGCTGTGGTTGGGAGGAGCGTTCTATAAATGTCAGTCAGGTCAAGTTGGCTGATAGTGTTATTCAACTGTGCTATATCCTTGTTCTATCAAGTTTTGAAAAAGGGATGTTGAAATATCTAACTCTAATTGCAGACTTGGCTATTTCTCCTTGCAGCTCTACCAGACTTTATTTTGTGTATTTGGAAGCTCTGTTATTAGAGAAGAGCTATCTGGGATTGCTGTCTCCTCCAACTAATGGCTCCTTTATCATCATAAAATGAACGTTTTTAGCACTGGTGATACTCTGGGCTCTGAAATCTACTAGCTTAATATTGATATAGCCACTCCAACGTTCTTTCAGTTTGTATTATCATGGTGTATCTTTTTACATCTTTTTAATTTTTTAAAAATATTTATTTATTTATTTATTTCGAGACAGGTCACACTCTGCTGCCCAGGCTGGAGTGCAATGGCACATTCTTGGTTCACCGCAATGTCCACCTCTTGGGTTCAAGCAATTCTCCTGCCTCAGCCTCCCGAGTAGCTGGGATCACAGGCACGCGCCACCACACCTGGCTAGTTTTTGTATTTGTAGTAGAGACGGGGTTTCTCCATGTTGGTCAGGGGGGTCTCAAACTCCTGACCTCAGGTGAGCCACCTGCCTGGGCCTCCCAAAGTGCTGGGACTTCTTCAGCTTTGCCTGGCTTCAGCTTTTTACTTTTAACCTATTTGTGTCTTTATCACAGAGGGGCATTTGCTGTAGGCAGCATTGGGTCTTGCTTATCTATGAATGGGAGCATTTATCAATTTAATGTGATTATCAGTTTAAGTTTAAGGCTATTGTCTTCCTATTTGTTTTCTATCCCACCATTCTTTGTTTTCTTTCTCCTCTTTTTCTGCATTCTTGGGACTACTTTTCATTTTTTATTATACCAGTTTACCTTTTTGTGGGCTTATTAGCTAGAACTCTGTTTTGTTATTTTTGCCATTGCTTTAAAGTTTACAGTCTACCTCCGAGTATTAAACCACTTCACCTGTAATATAAGAACTTAGCACGGCAAACCTCCATTTCTCTACTACCAATCTCTAAAGCTCTGTGCTACTGTTTTTTTGTTTTTGTTTTTTTTTGAGATGGGGTCTCGCTCTGTCGCCCAGGCTGGAGTGCGGTGACACAATCTCAGCTCCCTGCAACCTCCGCCTCCTAGGTTCAAACAATTCTCATGTCTCAGTCTCCCCAAGTAGCCGGGATTACAGGCACCCACCACCACACCCAGCTAATTTTTTGTAATTTAGTAGAGATGGGGTTTTACCATGTTGGCCAGACTGTTCTCAAACTCCTGGTATCAAGTGATCCGCCCCCTCAGCCTCCCAAAGTGCTGGGATCACAGGTGTGAGCCATGCGCCTGGCCTGTATACTGCTGTTACACATTTTCCTTATATATCACAAACCCTACAATGCACTGTCAACATTTTTGTTTTAACTATCACTTATCTTTTGAAGAAACTTAAAGAACAAAAACACTTTTTTGAATATTTACCAAAATAGTTACCATTTTTTGGTGTTCTTTCTTCGTGTAGATCTGTGGTTCTGTCTAATGCCATTTTGTTTCTGCTTGACGGATTTCTCGGACACATCTTGATGCGTGCATCTGTTGGCGATGAACTCTCTCAGCTTCTGTAGGTCTGTAAAAGTCTTTACTGCACCTTGTTTTTGCACAGTATTTTCACTGGGGCTAGAATTCTCGGTTGACAGTTGTTTTCTTTCAGTGCTTCAAAGCTTGTTGCCTCTGTGTCTTCTTGTTTGTGTTGTTTCGAACAAGAAATCTGCCTTAATCCTTACCTTGGTTTCTCTGCGCATGCCGAGTCTTTTTTCTTCTGGCTGCATTTATAGCTTTTTTTTCTTTACTACTGGTTTTGAGTCTTGGTGTCGTTTCTTTCCTGTTCTTATGCTTAGGGTTCGTTGAGTCCCTTGGATCTGAGGATTTATAGTTTTCATCAAATTTGGAAAAATTGTAGCCACTGCTCTTTCAAATCTTCTTTCTGCTCCCCCTGCCCCCCAACTCTCCTCTGTTTCGGGCTCTTGAATTACCTCCATATTATGCTGCTTGAAATTGTCCCACAACTCTCAATGCTATTTGAATTTTTAATTTTTTTTCTCTGTATGTTTTATGTTGCATAGTTTCTGTTGGGAAATCTTCAAGCTCACTAAGCTTTTCTTCTGCAACGTGTGCTCTGCCAGTGCTCTTGCTCTGTGTAGTTTTCGCCTCACACATTTCATTTCTACAAGACCAATTCAGTTCTTTTTAATATCTTCTGTGTCTCTGCTTAACTTTTTGAACATATGAGACACAGTTCTTTTTTTTTTTTTCTTTTTTTTTTGGGGACGGAGGTGGCTCTGTCCCCCAGGCTGGAGTGCAGTGGTGTGATCTCAGCTCACTGCAGTCTCCGCCTCCCGGGTTCAAGCGATTCTCCTGCCTCAGCCTCCCGAGTAGCTGGAATTACAGGCATGCACCACCACGGCTGGCTAATTTTTGTATTTTTAGTAGAGACGGGGTTTCACCATGTTGGCCAGGGTGGTCTCGAACTCCTGATCTCGAGTGATCCACTCATCTCAGCCTCCCAAACTGCTGGGATTACAGGCGTGAGCCACTGCGCCTGGCCAGGGAGACGGTTCTAATAATTACTTCAGTGTCCTTTTCTCCTCTTGCTCACATCTGTGTAAGTTCAGGGTTGGTTTTGACTAATTCATTAGTCTCTTCATTGTGGGTTGTGTATTTTTTGCATCTTTGAATGCCTGGTAAATTTGCAGATGTTGTGAATGTTACCCTGCTTATGTGCTAGATATATATGGATTTCTAAAAATGTTCTTGAGCTTTGTTCTGGGATGCAGTCAAGTTATCTGGAAAGAGTTTGATCCTTTTAGGTCTTGTTTTTATCATTCATTCGGTCCAAAGCAGCGTTTAATCTGCGGTTAATTATTTCCCCCTGTGGAGGTACTCACTTCCTGAGAAATCTCCCCAATAGCCTGTGAGGATGAGCATTTCTAGGCTGGCTGAGGGGAATGGACACTAGCCCTAGCCTGTATGAACGCTGGGCACTGTTCCCTTTCATCTTTTTGGACAGTTTGAGATTTTATTCCTTTTCTCTTCTTTTTCTTAAGACTGTGTCACTCTGTTGCCCAGGCTGGAGTGCAGTGGCCGTATCTCAGCTCACCGCAACTTCCATCTCCCAGGTTCAAGCGATCCTCCCGTCTCAGCCTCCAAGTAGCTGGGGTTACGGGCGAGCACCACCACGTCCAGCTAGTTTTTGTATTTTGTAGAGACAGGGTTTCTCCATGTTGGCCAGGCTGGTCTCGAACCCCTGACCTCAGGTGATCCACCCACCTTGGCCTCCCAAAGGCCCCCCACCCGCCAGCTTTAATTATCTCTCTTCCCTTTAGCCTGACAAGATGGATGGAACCTGCCAGTAGGGGAATCCCATTGTTTGGCTATAAAAACAGCCTCCTGACTTTTCTCCCGAAAACCAAGAAACAGTCCAGACATGGCATCTAAGGTGGTTTGGAGGGTCACAAGCGCTCAAGCTGCGGCTCAGCGAAACTGCCAGGATGCCAGCAAATTGTGAGGTTACCATGGGCGGATGGGAGAAGTGTGGGGACGGGACAGGAGTAGGAAGACCATGAGTGTCGGGACTGCAGGACAGACACAGCCCCTGAAATGAGGTTTCGCACAGCACCGGGGCCACAGCTCTCAGGCACAGACTCGGAAGAATGACAGAGCTGTGGAGGGTGCTTCTGCCTTGCCGGATGAAAGTTTCTCTTTCTCTCTAGCCAGGAAAAGGGGGCTGGCTCTGGAGGGGGGCAGCGTGGGGCCGGGCTCCCTGGGCAAAATCCATTCCTGAATGTCCCTCGTCCTGCAGAGCGGTGGCCTCACCCCACGGGACCACGTCAGGACAGCGCAGCCAGCCCAGGGCTGAGGCAGTGCGGGCTGGGCGTCACACGGCATGTACCCAGGCATGGCCCCGGCCACGGCGCCACCAAGGTATCAGTTAATCCCCGTAAGAGGCCGGCAAGGGTGGGTTCTTGGCCCCATTTTACAGATTAGGAGCCAGACTTCCCGAGCTGCTCCGTTGACACGCAGCAAACCGAAGGGCCAGCCTGAAGCCAGCCTGCACTCCAGCCATGGGCCTCTCCTTCATTGTCCTTGAGATCTCAAAACCCCTACTCCCGAAATTCCAGGCTGAGTGGCCTCCAGGGACATCCTGGCCCCCAGCCCCTGACTTCTGGCCCATTGCCGTGTGCCTACATGGAGAGGGAACATGGAAGAACTTTCCATCTCCCTTCTGGCCTTATAAGTAAAAGCAAGCCGCGCTTCCCTCATGCCATCTGCGCCGGTTAATGATAGATTGAGAGGATGCTGGCCTGGCCTGGAGATGGGGTGAGGGTCTTTCCTAATTAGGACATGTCAAGTGCCCAGCAGGATAGCTCTGTGTCCTGGAGTAAGACAGGTGTGGATCTAAAATTGGAGGAGCGGAGGTGGCATTGACTTTTTCCAACCTTGGTTCACCCATCCCATGCCTTTAAGCCGGGAAGGACCTGACAGGTGGTCCCAGCCCCTGGGCCCATGTGCCTGGATTCCTGTGCTCACAGCAGAGGCCCTAAAATAGACCAGGACATTATACACCACGTCTGCAGTGCCCTGCGTCTCCACGAGGAGCAGCGAGGTATCCGCATGGAGTCACAGGGGCTAATCCCTGCGCTTCCCCAAGTCCGTGGCTGATCAGGGGGGCCTGGGTGCCAGGCGGGCCTGGCTCTGTGTTTCTGCTCAGCTGCCTGTTACCTGTGGGTTTGCGGGCAAGTCACCTAAGTCCTCTGAGCCCCACGTTTCTTGTTCATTACTGTTTTTCTCTGCCTTTCCCTCTTTAGGGCCTGGAGCCGTGCCTTTCTCCGAAAGTGCCTTAATTTGTTGTCTTCCTCATTCTAAAAGTCCCACAGACAAGATTTAATTCTTCCATCGACCCAGAACACCCGGAATTCCGCTATGCACAAATTCACCCTGTCCTCTGAAGCCTGCAATTTACTTCTGCCTAAAGCTAGCCGACATACAGCAGGGAGAGCTGCAGCTGCCTGCATTTCCTAGTGGAGTACATGATTCATCATTTTCAGACTTGGGGGTCATGGGGCTGGGCAGGGCCTTCATCTGGTGGGAGGCAAGGCCCAGGCTCTACAGACTGTGCAGTCTGTTGTGGTTGATTCTTACAGGAATCCTACAAGAGAGATCGCTCTCCTTGTTTCATGGCTAAGGAGATGGAGACACAGAGCTGAGAAACAGCACACTCAAGTTCACACAACCAGTTATGTCCAGATTTATTATCATTTCTCCCAGTTATGTCTCAGTCCAGAATCATGTTTGTCCCCTCTAGGGCTATAGAAATGCAAATGATGGCTTCTTATTCCCAGCCCTGAAGCCACCAGCTGCTGAGATGTTGAACAAGAGCTTCCTGGTGCTGTGTCCCATGTCCTGGGATATTTTAGGTATCAGAAATTCACATACATTTAGCATGTGTCCAGGACTGCTGGAGAATCCCTCTGTCCCTGCCTCTGCTCCTCAGCCCACCGCGAAACCCTCTTCCCTTCCCTGCTGGGTGGCAGATGGAAAAGGATAGGGTCTTTGCCTGATCATTCCGACCCCTGAAGAAACTCTGATGGCTCGAAGCCCAGGTCCTGGGGACACTCTCTGACCTTCTGTCTGTGCCTATAACCTCTGGACCGCCCTGAAAGGCTTCTCTGATGTAGGTGCCTGTGTTAGACCATAGAGGCTGGCCAACTAGCTGATCCCCTGTCTGGAAAGCCTGATGGCTGTAAGCTGGCCTCCTGCAACAACCTGGACAAACATCATCAATCTGCAGTTTCTTAACAGGATCTCATTTGTCCTGGTTCTCAGGCAGGGGTGGAAGGAGCCGAGGTCAGGGCCTTGGCCTGCAGGAATGTGTGCTATCAGCACTGAGCAGCCGTGTGCAGACTGTCTTGATGTGCGTCATTCTGAATGCTTTTAGCTGCCTGTGGGGAAAGGATGCCAAGGCCCAGAGGAGACAGCTTGTGCCCACAGTCTCTGAATTCAGGTCTGTCTTTGTCTGAAATTCATAGGGTCTCTTTTGTGGGGTTCAGAAATGTTCACCTTTCAAGTCGTATGCAAGGTTACCTCCCTAGCAGACAGTCAAGGGTAGCATCAATGTGAAGTGCCATGTTCCAAGTTATGATCATGCCCTGCTTTGGTTACAGGCATCTGAGTACTTCCAACAGGTGGCAGGACCACCCAAATGTCCCCCAGCCACAAGGGGAGCAGGCGCCACTGGCAGGGGGACAGAGCCAGTGCAGACTGGAATGTTTAAATGCCTGGAGTCTGGTTTCAGCTCTGCCTTCCCTGTGGGACCTACATTTATTGGTCTTTTTATTAATAACTGACCAGTACCAGGCTCAACAGCAACTCTGGCTTTGCAGACTTCTTCCCATTCTTCAACCAGAAGATATAGGGGTGCAAGAGATCTTTAGGAGAAGTTTCCTGAGGCCCATGGTCTCTGGAGGTTTTCTTTCCATTTGGAACAGGGCTTTGAAGTCTGAACAGTTCTCCTGGGGGACTGCAGGCCTGGAAGTGAAAGCATTTTGAGATTTGAAGAGAAGGTCACTCAGCCTTTCCTGAGCTCACAGCCCCTTTGGATGAGGGCCATCCCTGGGTGCAGGCCACTCAGGCTCCTGACACCACCCTGCAGAAGCCCTTGGTGGCCACAGCTTTCTGTACCTATGTTCATCCTCACTACAAAACCATCCACATTCAAACCTGCCCTTAAATTTTAGGAGGTGGCCTAATCCTGGCTGTGCACCCCAAACCCTACTCAAGAGGCATCTGAATTCATCAGCTCCAGATACCCCTTGGACTTCCAAGCCATCCTCTGGATTCCAGGGGACAGCCGAGAGGATAGGGTGATGGAACATCTGGACTAGTTGGGAAGGGGCGGCCATCCCAGATCAAGTAGGGCCTTCCTGAAACCAGGGACAGATTTTAGGCAAAGGAGACCCACAGGTACAGACATTCTTGGCCTTGCCCCGCCCTGTGGTGTGTGAGGACCGAGCTATGCCCTCCCTCCCATGACTTGAGACTTGCACAGATTCTGGACAGGAAGTCTTCCCCCAAACCCTCTCTCCTTCCGGCCGCTGGTCTCCCCGCACTGGCGCAGGAGGGCATCGCTGTGTGTGCAAACACCAAGCTGCTGCTTCATCTATGGGTTTTGAAGAGAATTTCAATTTGATTTATCTTCCAGTACAGGGTACTTGGCAAGTTCTGCTTGTTCCAGGATCGGGAGAGCCTCAGAGCAGGGTCTGGGTGGCCCTGCAGGGGGAGAGTCAGAGGACAGCAGGAGGGGGCGGGCTGGGGAGGCCTCTCCCCACAGCTGGCGGGAAAGGGGGACGCGCCGCCCCGCAGGATTGGCCCAGGCCTTGAGGCCATAGGGAGGCCCCACCTCCAGACGTGCCTGGCCTGGGTTTCCCGGCCTTTGGTGCTGGAAGCCCACACAAAGATGGTATTCATGGTGAGGGCTTAAATTCTCTCCGGAATGGGGCCGGGTTTAAATAAATACATAAGAAGGTTGGATCCTGGGCCAGACTGAGCTTGCACAAGGCGGTGGGTGCTGCGAAGGCCCCTCCTACACACACCCAACTTTGTGCAAAATTAGTAAAAAGTGTTCCTTCCATGGCAATTAATGGAGAACTCCTGTGCACCCCCATTCAGCGACAGTTGTGAAGGATTTGTGTTTGTGGAGAGCTCTAAGGGCCAGACATTGATGGGTGTTTTCCACAGGTCAGGTGCTGTGGGATGTCACTCGAGACAGTGAGGTGGGTAGTAAGTCCCAGGATTCACCTGCTTACACCTTTACACAGGGCCACTGGGCCAACAGCACTATTAGGTGTTGGGGTTGCTGGGTGAGGGGACACTGAGACACACTGTTCTCATTCAAGTCACAATGGAGACAAACAATTAGAAAAGGAGACACCGAGAGCCAGCCCCAGAGCCTGGCTCATGCGGGCATAGGGGTGAGCGAAACATGTTCTCAGCTCTGCTTTGCAGGTGGAGAAACCGAGGCAGAGACTTGCGTTAGGAAATGGAAGCTAAGTGCTGCTTCCTGGAGGAGGCAGATCATGAGATCAAGCGATCCAGACGATCCTGGCCCACGTGATGAAATCCCATCTCTACTAAAACTACGGAAAAGTTTAGCTGGGCCGGATGCAATGGCTCACGCCTGTAATCACAGCACTTTGAGAGGCCGAGGCGGGTGGATCACCTGAGGTCAGGAGTTTGACACCAGCCTGGCCAACATGGAGAAACCCCATCTCTACTAAGAAAACAAAAATGAGAAAACAACATACAAACAAAAAATTGGTGGCTTGCGGGGCTGCAGGAGGTGTGCTGAGCCCGCTGCTGTCACGCAGGCACTGCCTCGGGACCTCCACCCTGCTAAGCCAGCCCAAAACTGCCGGAGAGGCGATAGAATGACCTTTGACTTCTGAATGGAGTAGTCCGGGGCCGGGGGCCCAGTGACTCTTTGCTTGAAGCGGAGTCTGTAGTTTTAAAGGCCCTGAGGATGACATGAGAGCAAAGACGGTGGGCCGGGCCGGCGATGCCTTGCCATGCCAGCGCCCTCTTCTTAAGCCTGGTAGAGTCTTCGTGATGGGGTCTGGCCACTGAAGAATTGCAAACATTCTTCCTGTCTCCCTTGATGGCTCTGAGTTCCAAAAGCCAGATACTTCCAAAGAAGGAGGTTATGGGAAAGCTGGGACACTCCGCTATCCTGCCACCCAGAAGGGCGTGCCTCAGGGACAGGGAAGACACGTTGGGGAAAGTGCTGGTGTCTTTTTTTGGGAGGGTTAGCAGCTTTCCCCTGGGAAAAGGGGTTTTGTTGATGAGGGCTCACCTCCCAAAACCTCAGGCACTTTACAGTTACCTCACTTTAAAGGGGTCTTTTAAGAAATGCCTAAGGTCCAGAGATGGAGACCATCCTGGCCAACGTGGCGAAACCCCATCTCTACTAAAAATACAAAAATTAGCCAGGTATGGTGGCACTACACACCTGTAGTGCCAGCTACTCGGGTGGCTGAGGCAGGAGAATTGCTTGAACCCAGGAGGCAGAGGCTGCAGTGAGCCAAGATCTCGCCACTGCACTCCAGCCTGGTAACAGAGCAAGACTCTATCTCAAAAGAAAAGAAAAAAAAGCAATGCATTAAACCTCCAAGTGGGGTCAACTCCACCCAATGGGTTGATAAATGAGAAGTCAGATGGGCCAGGCAGGACCCTCTGGCAGACAGGTGGGTGGTCACAGCCACCCCAAGAATGATTACACCACAGAGCAGGGCTCCACTCCCCAAGGAGCCTCAGAGGGCCGTGCAGAAGGAAAGAGACGGCGCGCCTCCCTCTGTGTGTGATGTGATGTTCAAAACCCCTGTGTGCGTTGTGCTTCCGCACCACTCTGCAGCCTCGCTAGTTTCAGTCTAATTTTTTACAATCACATGCCATTACTGAGGGTGTAGATTGGTGTCACCTTTTTAGAAGCAACATTTCAAATGCCCTTTTGCTGAGTTCCACTAAAATGGATGGGGTGTTTGCAGCTTTTTTCTTCCAGCACTATTTGTAATTATAAAAAATTGCAGTGACCTCTCTGTCCATCATTAGAGAAATGGCTGGATGAACCGTGGTGAC
Organism: Cheracebus regulus; assembly: GCA_963574635.1. Lineage (NCBI taxonomy): Eukaryota > Metazoa > Chordata > Mammalia > Primates > Pitheciidae > Cheracebus > Cheracebus regulus. Next base: position 82,172 of record CAUYQU010022561.1, read on the forward strand.
ACCCATTTAAGGAATACCATTCACTGTCCCGCTGATAGACAGGGAGAAGTGGGGGGCATGTATGGGCACAGGGAGGAGTGAGCACGTCATCAAAAGCAAAGGCAAGTTGAAGAACCGTGTGTATGTGTGTGTGAGTGCGCGTGTGTGTGTGCGTGGTGTGTGTGTGTGCACACGTGTGTGTGTGTATGTGTGTGTGTGTACGATCCCATCTGTTTAAAAAAATGTGCCTATGTACATATTTATTTAAATGGCTGTATATGCCTAAAAATATTTGGAAGGAGCCACAGCAACCAGTGAACGGTGATTATTTTGAGGGGGAGCATACATTGTTTATATCTGAATCTGTGACAAGAAGCCACTTCTGTCACATAAAAAATAAAGATTTACAACAAACTCCTTACCCTTGGGTAAAACCGTGGCTCTGGGGAAATGCACCCTATCTGCCCTGTGGCTCTGGCCACGTGCCCATGGCCACTGGGTGCTTGGAGGTCCCCCACCGCATGTCCCTGGCACAGGGGACACAGCCTCGGGGCTCAGCGGCCCCTCCCTGGGCTGGCTGGGTACCAGGGAGGACATCATCCGGTGACAGCTTCTGGTTAGATTGGCCGAGTCCTCCCTTCTTTGAAAGTGGGTGGACAGCAGGGCAGACACCTCCAAGTGTCCCCGCAGAGGGATAATGGACCCCATTGTCTGGGGAGAGGAGGACGCATGCCCCTCCCCGTTTCCTCTCTCCGGTGACCCAGAGCGGCGTCCAGTCGTGACAGAGACACAAAGCTGAAGGAGGACACACTTTCTCTGGTCTCCTCCCACCTCCGTCTTAACAAATTCATGTTCAGCCACCTCTAAATTTTGCCAAAAAAGCAAGGGGAAGTTGTATTGACACGCTCCCTGCACTGCACGATGGCTGAGACCAGCTGGGGATTAGAAGCTTGGCACTATGGCACCAGGACACGGGGCACCTGAGGCCTAGGTAGCTGAGAAGGGACCTGAGTTCTGAGTGACTTCAGCTACCGAGACTTGGCACACCCCGTGCTCCAATGGACGGGGCACCCAGAGCTGGGATCCTAGGGCTGGCAAATGTGCAGGATGCAGAGACAAGACCAGGGAAGGAACAGAGTGGAAGGCCCGGGGGTGCCAAGGACTCGCTGCGCTCCAAGGAAGGCCCGGGGGGAGGCTGAGGAAGGTCCTGAGGCCATGGGGCCTGGCATCCAGGGGCTCACGCCCTCACTGCCCGGTCACCACACCATCCTCCTCCGTCATGGCTGAGGCCCCCACTCACAAGCTGCCAGGGGTCTGTTGGCTCATTTTAGTCTGCTCCACTTAGGAGAGCAGAAGACCCCGCCATTCGTGTACCCACGACTGTCTCATTCTCTAAAGGAAAAAGACAAAGAACAGGCGAGACACAAAATGGGCTCACCGTGGTTGCCTGCGTGGCCGGGAACCAGCGGGAAGAGCCAGAGGCCAAGGCTGGAAGCACAGGCAGTCGCAGCAGTTTAGGGGGCACAGGGCACAGTGCCCAGGGACGTGAAGCACAGGGACCGCCAGAGACTGCAGGGCAGGGTCAGGAAGGAGGGAGCACCAAGGATGCGGAGGGCCAGAGGGGCCGCAGCGGCCAAGGCTGCAGACTCTGCAGTGTGAGGAGGACAGGGCTTGCCCCCTGGATCGGCCTCGGCAAGGGAGAATGCCGCGCCGTGGGATTCTGCCGGCGAGCAGGAGGGGCTGGGTGCCTTTGGTATGAAGCAGAGTTGGGGCAGTGGAGGCCCCACTGGAGAGGCGAGGCTGAGAAGGGCAGCCCGGGCAGCCCAGGGTGCTTGTGTCCCAGCAGGGGGTGATCTCAAGGGTGTCTTCAGACCAAGGAAGAGAAGCTGCCTGATGGGCAGGGAATGGGGAGGGCAGAAGCAAAGACGAGTGCTCCCCACGCCCAGCGGCAGGTGTGCAGGGAGCCGGCAGGCAGAGGGTGTTGGGCTCTGCCACTTCCACAGGACAGTCCCCGCTGCGGTATGACTCCAGGAGTGGAGTTGAGGAGGCATGGAGACAGAGGTCACTGAACTCAAGAAGACCAGGAAACAGTGAGGGGACGGACAGAAAGAGACTCTGCAGTGTGACAATGAGGCTGGTCTGCCCCATTGTGCAGTCGTACATCACACCACTCACAGCGAAGTCTGAGCTGTGCCATGCACAACCTGCCCAACTGTACTTGCCAGCCCTTTGCGGGAGCTGGATGTGCCATCCACGTGGTTGTGAATCCTCCCTCTCACCTCCCTAACACAGAAAGGTGGCTCCAGGGAATAAATAGGGAGCTTCAGGGCTGGTGGACAGGTCTGGGAATGTCAGCTGCTCCAGCCAGAGACAAGCAAGGGAGATGAGAACCAGGACAACCCCCCGAGAGGAAACCAAAAATCCCAGCGACAAAAGCATCCCTCACCCAGGGCTGAACACACAGCTGGACACAACGATGACAAGCCCCTTTGACAGACAAGGAGACTGAGGCTCCATGAGATGAAACACTTGTGGAAGGCCACGGAAAGAATCATAGCGGGAGGCAAAATTGGGACCCAGGCCTAGAAGAGGACGGCCCGGTGGTCAGGCGCAAGCATCCTTCTGTCAGCCCGTGCGCACGTGTCCACACGTGCCTCTGTGCCCTGCCTGCATGCAGCCCCTGGGCCTGGATGGGGCCTGCCTGAGATCTCCAGCGAGAACAGATAAATCAAGTCAGCCTTAATTAAGTCGCACACAGGGACTGGGGGTCCAGAGGGGCCGCCACCTGCCCGCAGCCCCCATTGTGCACAGTTAATCCTGTCCAGGTGTCTGCTGGCAGGCCCTGATCAATTAGTCACTGCGATTGAAGCTGAGTGTAATTAATTATTCAATTTTGAGCTGTTCCAGCTTAATGCATCTGAAATGACATCATGCAGCCTGGGCGTTCTGCAGGCGGGGGACAAAAGGCACACAGGTCTGAACAAAGCCCCAGTGCACCTGACCCTCTCAGTCGGTGCTAATCCTCTGCCGCCCAGAGCGAACCTGCTCACCTCACACCGTCGCCATCAAAAAACCCCTCCCCAGCAGGTGCAGCCCTGAGCGCTGGGGCTGCCGGCTGGCCGGCTCTGGGAGCCTCCACCTCCGGGTCCATGGACTGTAATTCATGGGTCGCCACCCCGGCTCCCCCCCTCAGCCACTCTCTCTGAACCCTGCTCTGCTGCCCCTTCCCGAAACCGTTGACCTGGCTGGGCTGGGAGGAATGGCACAGGCCTTTTTGCTGTGGCACTGCTCTGCCCAACCCCGGGCACAGCGGGTAGACCCGGGCTTCCTATGGGCCCTTTTCTCCCTCACCTTGGGGTGCAGGAGGGGTGTGAGCAGGCAGGAGATCCACCTCCTGGAGTCTTTCAAGGGGAAGTAATGGGAGTAGATGGTCCCTTAATCCACCTTGATCTGTGCTGCTGAGCCCAGAGAGTTTCTGGGGGCTTGCCTCCCCCACTCCTGTCCTCCTCTGCTGTGGCCTGGGTCAGTCCCTCTCACCTCCCTAACTTCCAGCTCAGGCATCTGCCCATCTTGACAACATTCTCTCCTGAACTGTCCATGGCTCCCTGTTACCTTGCTCCCAAGAGAAGCGTGGGCCCTGCTGTGAGGCCCTCACCCTGCCTTCTCCTGACCCTTTTCTCCCCGATTCTGCCTCACCCGGGCTCCGTCCCCTCAATGCAGTCCCTGGCCTTTGAGGCTTAGAATGGCCCTTCCAGGCCTGAGTACCCCACCTCTGCCAGCCGGGAAACCCCTATCCTGCCCCTCTCTTTCCTTGGAAACCTGCCTGTCCCTCCCGTGGTGCCTGCAGCCCCCCGCCACCCCCGCCCCGGGTGCCCACAGCACTCAGAGCCCTGCACGGATGCTCCCTTATCTCAGTGCATTGGAAACGAAGCGTGTGTTTGCACAGAGGCTGCCGCTTACGCAGGAGTGGGGACAGCCGCCTCTCTCGGCGGCCACGTGTGGGGCACCCAGCACAGCGTTTAGCACGTAATGGGCCCTCCAGCAATGTTTGTTGAATTCATGACGGAAGAAATGATTAAATCAGCCAAATTGAACTCATTATCTCCCCTCTTCGTCCCTGCCCGAGGGGGAAGTCCTGGACCCCGCATCTGGCATAATGGTGTCATTAGCGGCCTCGCAGCCCTCCCAGCTGCAACTGGGCCATTTCCACCCTCTCGTCTTGCTGCCCACAGCCAGAGTCACCAGGCTGACTCAGAAAAAGACCCCCAATCCTGTGCCACCCCTCCGCCTGCCCCCCTGGCCTCATCCAAGCCTCACTGTCTCTTACCAGGGCCTCACTCCTACCCAGGGACCCTGCCTCCAGCGTCCTCCCTCCATCCCACCCTCAAGTAGCCCCTAAATGGGCTTTCTGAAATGCAAACTTGGACACGAACTTCTGTGCTTTAAAATGCTCAAGTGACCCAGCAATTCCACTTCTTGGAATACACCCAAAAGGACTGAAAGCAGAGACTTGCTCACATATTTGCACAGCCGTGGTCACAGCAGTGTCATTCACAATAGCTGAAATGTGAGATCAAACCTCGTCCACCTACAGATCAACAAAATGTGGGAATCCAGACAAGGGAGTGGCATTCAGCCTGAAAAGGGAAGGAAATGTTGACACATGCTACTTCATGGATGACCAGTTTTTGTGTGGTTTTTTTTTTTTTTTAGAGTTGGGGTCTCACTCTGTCACTGAGGCTGGAGTGCAGTGGCATGATCAAGGATCACTGCAGCCTCCACCTCCTGGGCTCAAGCAATCCTCTCACCTCAGCCTCTGAGTAGCTGGGACCGCAGGCATGCGCCACCACACCCAGCTAACTTTATGGATGAACCTTGAGGACAGGACGTAGGGTGAAATAAGCCAGTCAGAAAAGGTCAAACACTCTACGATTCCACTTATATGCAGGACCTAGAGTAGTCACATTCACGCAGACAGAAAGCCGAATGGTGCTTGCCAGGGGCTGGGGGAAGGGGTGCTCAATGGAGACAGAGTTTCTGTTTGGGATAATGAAAAAGTTTTCAGGACAATCATGGTGACGGTTGGTACAACACTGAATATACTTAGCGCCACTGAACTACACACTTAGAAATGGTCAAAAGGGCAAATTTCTGTTATGTATATTTTACGACTATTTTTTTAAAATCCTGAAGGAAGGCTGGGCACCGTGGCTCACGACTGTAATCCCAGCACTTTGGGAGGCTGAGGTGGGTGGATCACCTAAGGTCAAGAGTTTGAGACCAGCCTGGCCAACATGGTGAAACCCCGTCTCTACTAAAAATACAAAAATTAGCTGGATGTGGTGGTGGGTGCCAGTAATCCCACCTACGTGGGAGGCTGAGGCAGGAGAATCGCTTGAACCCAGGAGGTGGAGGCTGCAGTGAGCCAAGATCGCACCACTGCACTCCAGCCTGGGGGACAGAACAAGACTCAGTCTCAGAAAATAAATAAATAAATAAATAAAATCCTAAAAGAAAAAGTTCAATTGGCTGCAAATGCTCCACACGCCCCACCCCGACCCCAGCCCTCCTTGGAGGCCTCGTCCTGCAGGGGTTCCACATGCCCCTGACCCCTCTGCCCCAGCCTCACACCCTCCCCTCCGGGTGCAGCCTCCGGGCGAGGTCCCTGGCCTCGCCCATCTGTGCTGTTCGGCACCTTTCCAGAGCTGGAACCTGTTCTGTCTTTTTCCCCCACAGGCCTGGAGACGCCTGGCGACAGGTCAACACTCTGTAAATATCTGGGGAACTTGTAAAGGAAAGGAGTGCTTGGGTCTTTGCTAGCCCCGGCCGCCGCAACGTCCATGGGGTCTCCCCTGTTTCTGTTACTTCCAGCCCCGCAGAATTTGCCATCTCTACCCCTCCCGCAGGGGGAGGAGGCAGGTGCAACCCGAGAAGGGAGCCTTGATCCTGTGGAGGTCCTCTGAGCAGCCCCCCAGGGCCACGTGCTCTAGGCAGTGGGAGAGCAGCCCAGAGCTCCGGTGCTAAGTCCTGAAGGGCAGCACCCTAGACCTGGGCCACACACCAACCAGCAGGTCCCTGGTTCCCAGGCTCTCTCATGTCCTCGAGAACAGGACTCACCTGCTGGGCTGGTGGCACCCTGGGCCCCTGACCTTCTGCATGTTTGTTAGGCAGAGGGATAAAGACTTTGGGGTTGGATGGACTCAGCCTCAGTTTCCTCATTTATTTATTTAGATGGAGTTTTGCTCTTGTTGCCCAGGCTGGAGTGCAATGGTGCGATCTCTCTTACTGTAACCTCCACCTCCTGAGTTCAAGCGATTCTCCTGCCTTAGCCTCCCGAGCAGCTGAGATTACAGGCATGTGCTAATTTTGGTTTTTTTAGTAGATATGGGGTTTCTCCATGTTGACCAGGCTGGCCTTGAACTCCTGACCTCAGGTGATCCGCCCACCTCAGCCTCCCAAAGTGCTGGGATTACTTGCGTGAACCACCACGCCCAGCAGTTTTCTCCTTTATAAAACAGGGTCCCCACTGACAACCTATACATCCATCAGAGGGAGGCAGGAGAAATGCACCCTGGCCTGGTCCCACGGCAGGTCACTACGGAGTGACAAGGCTGAGGGCACCGCCTCCACTCCCCTAGGACACAACTCCGCTTAGAGCAAGAATCTGCACAAGCAGAGCCCAGCCATGGGGTTGATTGCTTCAGTGCCAGACATGAGAATGGGGGTCGCCCTCGGGGCAGAGCAGCAGTGATGGAAGGAGCAGAAAGGAGCGGCCAGGTGCTGGGGTGCCTGGTGTCTGCACTGGGGCATGTGGCACAGGTGTGCTCATTTTGTGACAGTTCACCAGTCAGTGCCTTTATAGTATGTGTGTTTTCCTGTATGTCTCTTATGCCTCAATAAAAGAAGAAAGAGCCGGGCGTGGTGGCGCGTGCCTGTCGTCCCAGCTACTCGGGAGGCTGAGGTGGGAGGATCTCTTGAGTCCAGGAGTTCTGGGCTGTAGTGCGCTATGCCGATCGGGTGTCCGCACTAAGTTCGGCATCAATATGGTGACCGCCTGGGAGCGAGGGACCACCAGGTTGCCTAAGGAGGGGTGAACCAGCCCAGGTCGGAAATGGAGCAGGTCAAAACTCACATGCTGATCAGTAGTGAGATTGCGCCTGTGAATAGACATTGCACTCCAGCCTGGGCAACATAGCAAGACCCCGTCTCTTTTAATAAAAAATAAAATTTAAAAATAATAATAATAAAAGAAGAAAGAAAACAAGAGAAGAGAAACCCTGAGCATGAGGGCAGGGAGGCTGCTCCCGGGAGGAGTGGTGAGGAGCAGCAGGCGAAGGTGCTGGAAGGTGGTTGCTCGGCCTTCTGCAAAGCGTTACCTTCTCGCCGGAAATGTCCCTGATGCAGTGAGAACCCAGAATCTCTGACTCCCAAAGGAAAACCTAGGGAGGACTTGGGTGGGGCTGTGGAGGGGGTGGCCGCTGCTCCTTTGGAGAGGCAGCTTGGGAGGGAGGTTGACTGCCCTGGCATCGGCCGCCAGAGCGGCACAGTGTGGGGAGTGAGCACAGCCTGGAGCAGGCCTTGGTGGGACATGCCAGGGGAACTGGGGGCCGGCAGAGGCCAAGGTCGGGGTAAAGAAGGCACTGTGCCAACTTACCAGATGGAAACCTCCTCTCGGCATCATCAATGCCTGCAGCTCTGGGCTCTGGGCTCTGGGCCATTCTCGTATGGTCCAGCCCCATTCCCTCCACGTGTGGTATAGTGGGGACGGGCTCCTTGCCTGGGACCCCTGAACATGGAAGCAGGGGAGCCCATCCACCCTCCACGGGAGCTGCTCAGCAGTCGGCGGCGGCTGTCTGGGTGCCTGGTGGCCGCGGTGACTGGGCTGAGCTGGCAGGACTCCCTGCGCGGTCATTCTAATTGCCGTTGCGGCCTAGCTGATTAGCGCAGTAACCACCAGCTCAGGAAAGAGGGGACTTCAGAGTGCCAGGAATTAAGCCGAGACTTTGCAAGTTTCTGCCTTTGCCTGCCCCAGCCACAACATGGACACCAAGGGCAGAACCCGCTCTCATCCAGCTTGGCCGAGTACTCTGGTCTGTTGACCAACGTGGGGTCATTAAAAGGCACAAGACCCCCTCCAGTAGGTTCCTTCACTGGCCATCCCAGGGGGGACCAGGACCCCATTTCCCCCAGAAACAAGCCGGAAGGGAGCAGCAGAGCCCCCGCGCTGAGCAGGGCCCCACCCTTGTGTAGGGGGGGAGCACCGAGCCCTCGGCTTTCTAAGAAAGGATTTCGGCCAACGCCTGTGGCAACAGCATGACCACATGGCTTGGCCACAGCCGAGTGAGTGAGTCTGTGTGGATTCTCCAGGAATCATCTCTCTAGGAGGAAGTGGTAGGAGAGGGAGGGAGAAGCAGGAGCCCTGACTCCCTGCATTCCGAGAGGAGCTGTGGACATCCACGCGGGTTCAGAAGACAGGGCCAACCTTTTAATTTACTGCTTTGAATACAGACACATGGCCAGCACATAGACAGGCAGTGAAAAGGAGGAATGAGCCTCCATGTACCTTTCCCCAGACTCTACCGTGACCTGGGTTTATGCCACTTGGAAGCCATATTTCAAACCCAGGGCCAGGGACGGGGGCACCCACTGCCCTCGCCCCCTGGGCTCAACCCAACAGAATTTTTCTCCACTTCTCCACGTCGGTCGGCTCCCCTAGAAACTTCCTCTGTACCCCAGGCCCATGCCCTTGGACAGCCCTCTGCTCGGATGAGACCCCCCACCCGCCCACCCGCACATGCGCACAGGGAAAGCCCCCCAAGTCTTTTGAGGTAGTCCCAAAACAGGTGGCTCGAGAGGGAGAGCTACTTTGGGCACCATGAGATGGTCACTCGCCACCTGACGCTGTCAGAGCCCGAGCACCCCGTGATAAATGTGCTGAACTCCGAAATAGGCTTCAAAGCTAGTGCCACATGCAATTCCAAATCCGGACTCCTGGGGCTATTGGATTTCATGATTTCTCTTGCAGCCTTGGTTACGGGTTAGCATGAATCTTCTCACCCCTTAATTATAGTCCTGGCATCCGAAAAGCACACCAACACCTCTCCCTCCTTTGGCGTCATCTCCTCATTCCTCCCCACTCCCAAACGCTCAGCGAGCTGGAGCTAATCCCTGCTGCCGTTTCTGACTGTCCCCGTCCTGCCCTCCAGGATCTGACCGCACACTCATTGGCCCATGCCTGCCACCTGCCTTACAAGGCAATACTGCCCGCCAAGGGATGCTACTTTGGGAAGCCTCGAGAGGATGGAGAGAATGTCAGGATCTTTTTTTTAGGTGCTGCAAGGCCATTCAGGGGCCGCCGAGAGCAGGCGGTGATCTGTATCAGAGATGAACTTGAACATACACTCTCTTCCAGGGGGGCGGGAGGTGGAAAAAGTAAGCCCATGGCTTCTTTGGCTCGAGTTGGATGGAGCAAATTAAAACATTTAGGAATTCTCTCCCAGATGCAGATCTGTTTTAGGTCTGATGTCTGTCAACCAAATTGAAATAGATGAAAGCGGGCCCCAACGATGTCTCTGGGTGGAGAAGAGAGGCACAGCTTTCGTGACGGGGACGAGCGACCTCGTCCTGGGCTGCTCCCCTAATAATTGCATCTCCAGGGTGGAAAACAGACACGGGGTCCAATCCTCCCACGCTCCCCCACCCCTGCCACACCAGGAACACAGCAGGAAACTGTCGGGGTGACCCAGAGAGCTTTGGAAGCAAAGAAAAAAATGGAGGGGGGACATGCAAGCCTTCCAGGACTGCGTGGGGGTGCACGGAGCACCGGTGTTTTCAGGAACAGTGGGTTTCGGGTGGTCCCAGGGGTACGGCTCATGGAGAGGACGCTTCCACCCTGGGCTGAGGAATAGGGTGAGATGACCTGAACAGGTGAGGGGGCCAGACCCGCACAGCCTCGCCTTGGTCCCACCCCTGCCAGGCCCTGTTTGGTGGGGAAGAGGAAAATGGCCCCTTTGGCACTCTGAGGTTGAAGAGAGGGAGGGACCGCAGATCATGCAAAGACATGAGGAAACCCGGACCACTTCGCTGGAAAAAAAGACACCGCCAGGCAGCCCAGGCCGCAGGGGAAAGGACGGCCGTGCCGGAAAAGGCAGGAAGGGCCCCCCAAGCCCTGACGCCCCTATACAAGGGCCTCTGAAGTGCCAGCCCTGGGGTCACTGTTTGAACACTGCTGATCCCCACGCCCACGTTGCCCCTCCATAGGGGTGAGGGCCCGATTAAATGGCAAGGAGTCCGTCATGCTGCTGTGCCTGCCAGCCTTCCCTGCTGAGCCCTTAGGACAACGGAAACCCTGCAGGAGAGGGGCTGAAGGGACAGGGGCGTCTCTGAGGTCACGATGAGCCCCACCTCCCTCAGGACCCCCAGCCTGCCTCCGGGGGCGCCTCTCATACCTGATGTCCCTCCGCCCTACCCCACGCAGGAATCAGCCAGCCCTGAACCCTCTCCAGGGGCCTCCTCCAGCCCACCGTGCTGGGAGCCTCGGACCCCAGCTCTGGCACAACCCCTTGGCACAGGGGCTGGGCATGGGAGAGGCTGGCCAGCCTCATTTGAACCTAGTCTCTGTAAGGGGAGGAACGTGGGAGCACCCTGGTGAGGAGAAGAGACAGGCAGGGGCAGGAGGGGCGGGGTGGGCTCCGGGAAGCCAGGACCTGTGGCAGGGCACACGCCGGGCCAGGACTCCCGCAGCACTGACCCCCGAAAACGTTCCCAAACCTAACCTCCTCCCAGAGCTCACCAGAGGGACAGCGTTTTCCTGCTTTCTGCTGTCACAAAGAAGCAGCAGAGAGAGAGGTACCTAAGCCAGGCCCCTGGCCCAGAGGCGGCCTGTCCCTGGGGGCTCCCGCAGGCAAGGTCCTGTACCCCTCCCCTCCTGCTTCTTGTCCCCCCAAGCCGGAGTCCCCGGGGGCTGTCTGGGTGTCCTCCCCGCAGCTGGTGGGTTTGGCTCTCGGGGTGGGGCACGCTCAGCTCAGGAGGGATTGCCAAACAGCCCCTAGGAGTCCAGGTCTTCCTCTGCCAGTCGCCACTCCCCATCTGCCCACCCCTTCCACCATTCCTGCCCCGGGCCTGCGGAGCAGACACTGTGCCCCGGGGGGCAGGAGCGTGGCCGCTCCCGTGAGGTCACTGGGCAGATATGCTGGCATTCGCCGTGCCCGCACGTCGTCGTAACCAGATCGGCACAGAGCCGTCAGCCTCCTCTTGCCTGGCCTGCCGCACCCTAAAATAGCCGCGATGTATGTAAGGCATCTTCTGGAACAGAGCTGGCCGGGTCGTTTAAGCATTCCAGGCGTCCTGTTTACGCTTGGTAGTTATCAATACAGCAGGCGGGACGCGCACGCTCATTCCTGCGAGGGGCCCCCGGATCAAGAGTGCACATGTCTCCCATGGCTGGGAGCTGATGTCAGAGCCCGCGTGGGCCTGAGCGCGACGGATGCCCCTGCCCAGGCTGACATCTGCCGTAGCAGCCTGGCTACAGGGCTGGCGGGAGCTCAGTTTACAGACAGGGAAACTGAGCCCGGAAGAGTCACAGGAGCTGTACTGCCAGGCGGGGACCCAGGCGCACTCCCATCACATTCACCAGCCCTGCGGTGGGCGCAGCGGGAGAAGGGCGGGCAGGGAATCCGGGCCTCGAAGCCCAGGAGGTGGGAAGGAAGCTCCAGATGCAGTTCAGGCTTCGGTTCTTGCTGTTGGGCTCAGAAAAGGAAAAGAGGCTGTGAGCACAGGAAAGGTTCTTGGAAAGACTCCCACACACCTGCCGGGAAGGCTGGGACACCCCTCCCCTCTCCCACCCCGAGTCCTAGGCCTGCGGATGTTTGCAGCTGGATCATTCTTCACCATGGTGGCTGCCTGTGCACTGTGGATGCCTAGCAGTTCTCTGGCCTCTGCTCCCAGATGTTGGTAGCATCATGTCTGCCCCAAGTTGTGACAATCAAAAATGTCTCCATTTAAGGAACTCAGCCTAGCAAACAGATAGCTGCACTCCCACGGTTATGACAGCACTATTCACCATGGCCAACATACGGATTCAACCTAAGTGCACATCAGCGAATGAAGGATGAAGGGCATGCGGCATATACACACGGTGGAATACTATTCAACCACAAAAGCAGTGGAATCCTGTCCTTTGCAGCAACATGGATGGGACCGGAGGACATGAAGCGAAATAAACCAGAGAGAGAGACAAATGCCACATGTTCTCGCTCCCATGTGGGAGCTGCGATTGTGGGTCTCGTGCGGGTAGAAAGGAGACAGGAATGAGGGTGGGGGGTGAGGGGAGTTAGGTTAATCTGCACAGAAATCCAATTCGAGGGCAGGAATTAGTTCCCACGTTCAGTAACAGCACAGTGGAGTGACTATAGTTAACATTAATTTACTGTTTATTTCAAAATAACTAGAAGAGTTGAAATGTCCCCAACACAAAGAAATGATCAATGTGTGGGGCAACAGAGGGCTTGAATGCTCCTGAATGCCCCGGTTTGATCCACGCCCATCATGTGTTTGTATCGAAGCATCACAGGGGCTGGACACAGAGCTTACACTGGCAATCCCAGCACTTGGGGAGGCCAAGGCGGGAGGATGGCTTGAAGCAACCGGGGCAACATAGTGAGACCCCGTCTCTAAAAAACTAACGTCACATGTTCTCCAGATACATGTACAATTATCTATCAATAAAAAATAGAAAATAATAGTAAAGTAAAATTTTAAACTAAGAAAATAACTAAAATGTAAAACTATGTCTCCAGGCATTGCCCACCGTCCCCTGGAAGGCAAAATCGCCCCTGCCAAACCCCCTGCTGTGGAGGAATGAAACCTTGCCTGGTGCAGGGAAGGTACCTGCAGGGCCCCCATCACCTTCCTCTCCACCTCTCGCTGCCATATGGGGACTCGAAGCCCACACCCGCTCACCCGCCAGCTCAGGCTGTGGCCACCAATCAGCTGAATTCACCAAGCCCCCCAGAACACCTCACAGGCGCAGGGGAGAGCTCCCTGCCTCCCTGTCTCCACTGGAGGCTGAGCTTCCTTCCAACAGCTCCCGGGGCAGGGCGGTGGGATACCCACCGACGTCAAGGAAGCTGCAGCTCCCGACCTTGGCGCTGGATCCTACAAGGTGTGGCCAAGCTCTCGGCAGAGGACATCAGGAGCAGAAAACCAGAAGGCAGAGAAACAGAGTGGGGATGGTGTGCCATTGTCTGGGCACAGGAGCAGATGCAGAAGCCATCGGGGGGAAGGAAGGTGGAGAGCAGCTGCGGGGGACGCCCACTCCCTGCCAAGGGCCCAGGCTGTCGCAGGAGGGCGAAGGACTGCCTGGTATTATTTTCACCTTGCAGGTGGAGCTCTGAGTCTGGGTCCTCCCTGAATGCCCTACAAGTGGATCTGTCCATTTTTTCTGGGCCAGGCCCCCCTAAACTGCACCCAGCAGCACACCACCCCTCTCAGAGAAACACCTGCTCCCCAGGCAGCCCCGCCAGCACCCTCAGGCCAAAGGGGGAAGATCAGGCCAGCCAGGGGCTGGGGAGGCTCTGGGTGGTGTGGAGAGGACGCCAGCCCACGCGAGGAGGCACCAGAGGTCCCCAGTCACCTGCACCCTGCCCCTGCCCACCCTGGGGGCACCCTCCCTGTGGATGAGCTGTGCCTGAAGGACCTGGAGCCTGAGGGGTCCTCATGGGCCCCAGGGGAAGCAGGTGGCCAGGAGAGATGCAGAGGTTTCCCAGGCAACACTCGGGACGACTCAGCAGCCGCCACCTCCAAAAGTGGGGAGCAGGGTCAGAGAGCCGAGGGCAGTGCTGGGTCCCGGCCCAGCCGAGGCGGTCCCCATGGGCTTCAGTGCGTGCATGCTGCCATCGTGTGGAGCCCGGCCCAGGGCGGCCCTCCAGCTGTGGAATACCCCCTGGCCCCCCACACTGGGAGCCCCGCCTGGCCCGGGCACCTCTGCCCCCCCCCGCCCCAACCACAGGCCTAAGTGGGCCCAGATGGCATTGGCAGAATGGGCTGGCTGGGCTGCTGCCTCGGGGGGCCCTGGAGTTGGGGCTCAGCCTGCCGGGATGGGAGGGCGGGTGGTCTGAACAGGCGAGCCTAATCCGGAGCCTCTCAAAGAGGGCTGACAGCGTGGGAAGCGGGGGGCCAGGCCCGGAGCCCAGACACAGCGCCAGCCTGGCCTCTCCGGGCCCCACGGACTCTTCCAGGCCGCTTCCTCACTCATTCCAGAAGGATGGTCTTCCTGGAGGACCCTGCCCACCCGTGTCTCACCTTCTCCGCTCCCTCGCCCCTCCCTGGGGTGTCCCATTTCCCAGGGAGAGTGGAACCCTGCCCTAGCCCCAGACCAGCCACCCTGTGTGCACAGCCGCTTCTCCTCCGCCTCCTCCCATCCTTCGCCCCTGCTCCACGCTGCCCTCCCCTCCCCTGCACTCCCACACCAGCCACAGCCCCTCTCAGCATCCACAGCCTCCTCCAGAGGGACAGTAGTTGGATTGCTCAGGGGCCTGTGGGAAGCACAGCACACTCCAAGAGTCGGGAACTAAAGGACAGTAGGAAGCTGTGGATGGGGAGGCCTTGGGCGGTTTCAGGGCTCAGGCTCTGTCAGAAGGGCCAGCAAAGGGAACGGTTCCAGGCTGAGAGGGTGACAGGTGTGTGGAGAGCCCCCCGCCCGTGCCGCAGCCACACACAAAAGCAGTGGCCTTCTGCGGAGGGAATACGTGGGTCAGCCTCCCAAGCCCCCTGCTCTCACTCCCAGGGACACGGGGCACAGTGAGGAGCCGGGGAGGAGATGGGACGGGCTCCTCCAAGGGAGGGCTGCGCTGCTTTAGCACCTGGTGCCAGTGGTGTGTAAACCCGTGGGGCCGCCTGGGAGCACGCCCGTGGCTCAGTGGGCATTACTCCCGGGGCCTCTCTGTGCCAGAAGGAAGCAGCGTGTTGGTCTCTGCCCTAGGAGAAGCCCTTCATTTCAGAAGGCGCTGTGAAGAGCGACGGTCAAAGGGGAAAGGAGACGATCCAGGCACAGTCACAGATCAACTAGAGAATGGCCTCTCTGTGCTGGGCCCTGCCGCACTCACTCTGCGTCCTGGAGGCTGGCCTGGGCGCCAGGTCCTCTGGGCTCCTGGCTTTGGCCAAGAGGAGCACCAAGTGAAGAGTGGGCGGACAGAGAGGCTGGATTTCTTCCCTGCTCCCTTTCCTTGGGTGCCCTGGTCCTGCCAGTGACTGGGTCCCTTCTGTCCCCACTGTGGCCCCAGCTCTCTCTGGACTCTAGGATCCCCCTGCCCCTTCAGGCCTTCGGGGTGTGTGTGTGTTTGTGTGTGTTCCTGTGAGTGTGTGTGTGCACTTGCGTGCGTTCCAGCTTTCTGATATTCTTCATCTCCAGGGGTGACAACAGTCTTGCTTATTTTTTCTTATTTTCTTATTTTTTTTTTAAGAGACAGGATCTCTATGTTGCACAGGCTGGACTCAAACTCCTGGGCTCAAGCGAACCTCCCGCCTCAGCCTCCCAAGTAACTAGGACCACAGGAGCACACCACCACACCTGGCCGTGGTAGGTCATCTTACCACCCACCCTCCCCGCAACACACACTTCGAGAATCATTCTACAGTCAGGTCCCTAACACTGGCTGCTTTCCATGAGGTCTCTGGTCATCTCCAGATCTCTCTCTCACACACACACACACACACACACAGATCTATCCGTCACCTCAACATTTTCATTCTGCATCCCACATATCGGTTCCACCAATATGAAGAATCTGCACCCCAAAATACGCCACTCTGGCATGTTGATTATTTTGAGTGAAAGGGACTTGAAAAGCAGGGGTACCAGAAGATCCCTCTGACCTTCATGCTCTGTCTCAAAAGCAGGAGATGAAATTCCCATGTGAAAGATGTCTTCCCCATACCAGAAGGAAACTGCCACTCTTATCTTCAAGGACAGGAAGCTGGGGCCAAGGGAATTCTGTACAAACAACCCTCGTTAAACTAATCCTCATCCTCCCAGCCGCTTCTCCACCCAGCCAGCCCCAGCCTGAGCCCCCGTGCCTTGGCCCGTTTTCAAGCGTACTGTTCTTTGTCTCTGGCAGTGTGTACGTGTTCAAACTCTAACTGTGACTTTGGGCCTTAGGAAGGCTCCCGTGCCCGTGAGATGTGTGGTCCGTCAATTGTATACGTTTCTCCTGCTGATCTGTCTTAAATCGCTCTAATTCTCACACCAAAAACCCTTGAAAGGGTGGAGGGGAATTTCTGTAACCTCCACCGCAACACCGCCTTCAAACGTGGCAACTCTATAGGGCTCTGCCTGGCTACTCTCAAGTCTACTGGCTCTTCACTGCCTCCCCCCAGTCCCCACCCGCCCTGGTGAGCAGCCACGTCATGTACGGGGCTCCGGCCACAGCCCAGGCCACGGGGCTCCCTCTTCTTGCAATCCAGACTCCTCTCAGCCGTCAGTGCTCCTTTAAGAACCATCCATCGGAGCTTGCCACTCCCTGCTTAAAACCCCAGGAATCAAGGCTCAGGTCGGACAGAGGCTGCCCAGACCCCATGAGACCCGGCCCCAGCGACTCATCCTAATCTTGCCTCCCTCCCCTGCACTGCCCAGTGGGCCCAGGGCTGCCACGGTGACCTTACTGGGCCGTCACCCACTCCCCAGACCACGCCTGCCACCTCCCGTGTCTGAGAATGCAGGCCGTCCTTAGAGGCACCCGTCCCAACCCCACATCCACTCTGAAGCCTCCTGTTCCTTTCTGTGGGAACTTCTAGAAAGTTCTTTCCTTCTTCCTGCTCTCAGCCACCTCCTGAGCCGCTGTCTGCCCTCTCATGGTTTCCCATGGACTTGGGAAGCAAATATACCCCGTTGGGAGCTAAGAGAGTCTCTAGGAACCTGGCCCCCGATGTGAAGGCCCAGCCCGTGAAGGTCCTGCACCCCCACTCTGAAGCTACCTGGGCTTAGCGTATCCAAAGGCACCAAGGGGAAAACTTCCTCCCCTCCAGAAAATCAGGTGGACTTCTGGAGAAAGCTATCAGTGAGCTTTGAACGTGGCTGATTGAGAATTCTGTGAAATGTCTGCAGTGTCTCCTGGCAGGCGATTAAAATACAACCATCTCAAAAACAAAAAACAAACAAAAAATACAACCACCTCATAACCACCCCCAGAAGCCTTTGCACACCCATCCTTACAGGGAGGCTTAAGGAAATTAAAGGGCTGAAATGATTTTTTTTTCCCCAGCAAGAAAGATTGGACCACTTAATTAAGAGCTATCCTTAATCTTGGACAAATTGGGTCTAATTTCTTCAAATTATTCCACATTTCACTAATTTCATTTTCTCCCTTTTACTCAAGGGTGTCTGGGCAGGCGTGCCCCATGCACTGCAAAAGGTCTGGATGTGAGACCGACTCATCTGCCATCACGGAACGTCTCAGCACTGATTATTTTCAAGAGGGGGGAAAGTGGGCCTGGAGAGTGCTGGGGAGGATTGGAGCTCACAGCCGGAGCGTCATTAGCACCGAGGAGATCGTCAGCCCTCTGAATGCGGCACCTCGCACGCCACACACAGCCTGGGCTGATGGGCGGAAAGCGTTCGCAAGTCCCCGAAGGGGCCACGGGCCGTGTGAGCAGCTCATTTGGAAATCTCACTTACGTCCTGCCTCTGTTCTCTAAACACTTGAAAGGAAGACAAGCAGCAGCTGAGCACCCAGTGAGGGGCCCGATGTGGAAGCCGGGGGGTCACCCTGGTCCTGTCACTGCTGTTCCATTTGATGGTTAGGAGAACTGAGGCTCAGAGGGCTGACGCCCAGGAAGTGGTGGACTCCAAAGACTCTGCTTGTCCTGTTCTGCCACGTGTCTGCCCTGGAGACATCCATCGTCAGCTCAATTGCGATTGCGTGTGCTTGGCATCTCTACCATCTGGCCCCCCGTAGGTGCTGGGTAAATGTTTGCTAAGTGAGTTCTTTGAGGAGGGGGTGGGGGAGAATGTTTAAGCTGGAACAGTCTGCAGTGGCCATGGGTGGCTTTGCATACTCACCCTTTGCCCCCTGGGTTCCGCAGGCAGGGCTTGCATCCCAACCCTCCCCCCACCCCCAAGGCCTCGGGGTTTGAGTGGCAGAACCCCATCTGCAGCTGACCAGAGAATGCCCTGCCCCTGTGCCCACCATAGAAGAGGTTCAGAACCCAAGCTGAGCCATCCACTATGGATGCCAGGACTTGTGCTGTTATCCCTGGGATACAGACCCGAGTGTCTCTCACCAAAACTTGATGCTGGAAGGACGTGAGCCCAGAGCTGCCGGGACAGGGAGTGCAGAGGCTCTGCCTGGGAATGGAGCCAGGAAGAGCATACAAGATGGGAGGGAAAAACTGGTGTGGTCATTCCTGTGCTACCCTGCACAGGGGTCGGTCAGTCCTCTTTCTTTTATTTTTTATTTTTTTGAGACAGGGTCTCGCTCTGTCACCCAGGCTGGAGTGCAGTGGTGTCATCTTGGCTCACTGCAACCTCTGCCTCCCAGGGTCAAGTGATCCTCCCACCTCAGCCTCCTGAGTAGCTAGGACTACAGGCCTGTACCACCATGCCGAGTTAATTTTTCATGTTTTTAGGAGAGACGGGGTTTCACCATGTCGGCCAAGCTGGTTTCAAACTCCTGGGCTCAGGCAATCTGCCCACCTCTGCCTCCCAAAGTGCTGGAATTACAGGCGCGAGCCACCGCGCCCAGCCCTCCCTTTCTTTTTACCGAAGCCGTTTGGGTTGGGCTCCTTCATCAGCAAGTGAGAGGGTCCTCACCATTACAACCGCCTTAAACAAGCAGGGCTGGTTTATTTAGGAAGCGGTTCCTGGAAGCATGGAGGGGTGTGGAGACTTGAGCCACAGGGTAAGGGGAGACGACGTAGGGGGAGCTCGGGAACAGTTTCCCCTGTTCTGGGCTCCATCCCACTCGGACCCCTGGGAGACAGCCTGTCGCCTCCACGGTGTCCTGCCAGAGAGGCAAGGGGGGCTGCTCTGGGGCCGTTAACTCCATGCACGTCCAGCCTGCCACACTCTCCACCAGCCGGAAAACATGTCGGGCAGAATCAAGAGCCTCAGGTCAGTGTCCATGAAAGCTGTGAGAGCCCAGGGGATCTGGGCAGAGTCAGCATCACTGGCCACCCTTTTCATTTTACAGGGCAAGGAGTGAAGGCCCAGGACAGCAAAAGGAGAGGACAGTCACACAGAGGATTCATGGCAGCCCTGGATCCAGACCAGGCATCCTGGCTGACACCCCAGCACTCAGCGTCCTCCTTTTTGTCCCCATCTCTGCAAATATGGTGACTGCTACTAAGCTGCAGTCTCCTCTGAGCAGGGATTGGACTCCAGCTACTTGGGACAGTCAGAAAGATTTTCATGGGCACTGTGCTGGGCTCTTGGACTCTGGTGAACGAAAAACCTACCCCTGCCTTTGCAGGGCACCCAGTGCCATGCTATTAAAGACTTGAGGGCAGCTTGAATGAGGTGCCCAGTTTTGCAGGTGACTTTGGGGATTCGCCACCAGTAGCAATAAAAGGTCCCAGAAGAACAGTACTTTTCAGCCTGCAACACGCTTTCCCATCCGTCACATTTTAAAGATCTCACTGTAACTCATAAAGCCTGTATCCTCCTCTGCAAAAGGAGACAAATGCACTATAGCCCCTACCCACGGGGTGAAGGGACCACGTGCCTGGGCGCTCTTGGTGAACTGGAACACGTGTGCCTTGCAGGGAGCCAACAGCTGGGACCCACTGCAGACCCCAGTGTGCAGCGTCAGTGAGGGTCCTTCGGGTCACAAGCAACAGAAACACAAGTCACCTCAGATAGAGAGAGAATGGAAGATGGAGAAGTGTAACAAAAAGGGGCTCAAACACTGTTTCTTTTCTTCTTCACTCTTTCTCCATCCTTTCTCTCCTTCCTTTTTTATCTCTGCTTCCCTCTCGGTTTTCCTCATTTTCCCTCCTACCCTAGATCCTTTCTCTACGAGTTCTGTGCTGATAATGTACCACCGAGTTCACAGCTCCAACAGAAGGAATGTGTTTCCTCCTTGCAACCACAGACACATATATATGTATACATGTATGTATGTGTGTGTATAATGTGTGTTTCCTCCCTACATCCACAGACATATATATGTATACATGTATGTGTGTGTGTGTATGTGTGTTTCCTCCCTACATCTACAGACATATATATGTATACATGTATGTATGTGTGTGTATAATGTGTTTCCTCCCTACATCCATAGACATATATATATATATACATGTGTGTATGTGTGTGTACATATGTGTGTTTCCTCCCTACATCCATAGACATATATAAATGTATACATGTATGTATGTGTGTATATATGTGTGTTTCCTCCCTACATCCACAGACACATATATATGTATACATGTATGTGTGTGTATAATGTGTGTTTCCTCCCTACATCCACAGACATATATATGTATACATGTATGTATGTGTGTGTATATATGTGTGTTTCCTCCCTACATCCACAGACACATATATATGTATACATGTATGTATGTGTGTACCTATGTGTGTTTCCTCCCTACATCCATAGACATATATAAATGTATACATGTATGTATGTGTGTGTGTGTATATATATATATATATATGTATATATGTACACACACACACACATACATTTTTTTGAGACAGAGTCTCACTCGGTCACCCAGGCCGGAGTGCAATGGTGTGATCTCGGCTCACTGAAACCTCTGCCTCCCAGGTTCAAGCAATTCTTCTGCCTCAGCCTCCTGAGTAGTTAGGTTTACAGGCATGTGCCACCATGCTAATTTTTGTGTTTTTAGTAGAGATGGGGTTTCACCATGTTGGCCAGGCTGGTCTCAAACTCCTGACCTTGTGATCCCCTTGCCTTGCCCTCCCAAAGTGCTGGGATTACAGGCATGAGCACTGTGCCTGGCCCCCTAAATCCATATATCAACACACAGGCATGGATTGCTCCAGTTTAGTACACGTGCCCACCCCTTGAGCCATCTCTGGTGGGAAGTGTTCTGCCACTGGCCAGATGAAAAGGAAGCAGAGGTCTGCACCTGAGCCCTGCTGAGACCTCACCAGTCTCCGAAGCAAGGATGTGGAGTTGTCCAAACAACACCCTGAGGAGCGGATTTTCAACTCTTAGCACAGGGTCTGGCACATGGGAGGGTGCTCACGAGTGTTTGCTAATGAACAAATCAGTGAATGTAGGTTTGGTAAACACAGCGTATACAGTGCTATTTTTTTTAAATTTAAATTTTAATTTTTTATTGCATTTTAGGTTTTGGGGTACATGTGAAGAACATGCAATATTGTTACATAGGTACTTTTTTTTTAAAAGAACATTCCGGTGTCTTTCTGCTTAGTTACACCTAGATGTGGATGTGGGGCTTTGGGGCACTCTGTTTCCCCAACATTAAAGCAAAGTTACCACCTTTACCCCCGCAAACTTCATTCTTTCAAAACATGGCATACAAAACCCATTAAAATGGATGATCAAAGCAGGGCATAGTGGTAAGTGCCTCTAATCCCAACTACTCAGGAGGGGGGAGGATCCCTTGAGCCCAGGAGTTCAAGACCAGCCTGGGCAAGGTAGCAAGACCTCCGTTTCTTAAAAAAAAATTTTAATTACCAAGACGATGAGCTCATGACTGTTTTTTTTTAGGATTTCCTGGAGGTTACACAAATCTTAGGTCTGTATGGCAGAGTCCAAGCTTGGGTTCTAACCCAACGTGAGATGGACTGAGAAGGCGTCTGTTGATGTGCCGAATGCTGTGGCACCCTGCCCAGCTCCACTCTCGCCACCCAGGATGGAGGCGCTCACTCCCAGATGTCACTGAGCTGTTGGCTGCCAGCTTAGAGCTCTCAGCAGTCTTCTCTGGGGCTTGCCATCCTCCTGTTGACTTGCCTCACCCAAGGTCACACCCCCTTGCCAGGGCAGTGAACATGTAACAGCCAGCTCCACACCCCTTCCCCAAGGGGGGCCAGCTCTGGTGGGCCATCCCGGTCAGAGCCCCATGGGATTGACGGGCCCTTTTTGTGATGGCCCCAAGGCTCAGCTAATTCTGCTCATCATCCTCATTCCTTCAGCCCCTGTCCCAGTAGGTGGGTCCAAAGGACTCTGCCTGCAAATTACATCTCAGAGACCAAATGCCAGGGAACCCAACCTGCAACAGATGGTACCGGGAGTGGTCCAAGAATCTCTGAAATGGGATTTTGGAGCTGGCTCAGTCACCAGATGGCTGGCAATGAGGACTTTATCACCAGTGATAGGGGAGCATTGATGGTCCCTGGCATGGGGTAGAGGTGCAATTAAGACCAGCAGAAAGGAATGCCCAGAGAACACACTGCATCAGGTATCTGAGGGGAACCAGGGAAATAGGCATCACAGGGCTGCAGAGTTGGATGGCTGTTGCTGGGAGCAACTGCAGCATCAGAGGAAGACAATCAAAGACTGAGGGTGGTTAATCGCCAATTAAAGGCTAATTAAGATAACGGGAGGGTCTCCTTAGTATCATATAAATTAGAGCCTCTCATCTGCAGCTGGAGGGCAGAAAAAGCTGAGGATCTGGGCTAGGACTTAATTATAAGTATCTCAGAGCTGGAAAAGAGATTGGATTCCCAACCTAGGCAAATCTGACATATCCGGGTGAGGGCTGGGGCTGGAATCATCTGAACGCTCCCTCACTCAGATGCCTGGCGCCTGGGCTGGGAAGGCAAGCAACTTCGAGCTGGAAGAGCCGGCGCTCCTTGGATGTGTGTCTCTATGTGGTGTCTCCGTGGGGTCTGTCCAAGGAGGAAGCTTCAGAGCGGCTGAATTTCCTACATGATGGCCCCGGGATCCAAAGCAAGTGACCCAAGAGAGAGGGAGCGAAGTGACTGAACCCTGCTGTATGAATGCAGTGGTGAGGGCAGATCTTCCCTGGGCAGAGCTTACAGTGCGGCTCCCGTCATCCACTTAGCATAAAAGCATCCTGGCTCAAAGATGGCGCGTATAAGCTTCTTGACCAGTGAAGAATAGTTTGATTGACTTCTCAGAGACTAGGAAGAAAAAGATTTGCAGATCAGGGAGAGGGAGGTCTGCGGAAGGGGCAGGTGGGCGTGCTTTTGGAAAGGGTGCAATGTGGCCAGGTCTATTCGTGTGAATGCCCACTGAGCACTCTACAATGGAAGAGGCAATGCAGACCCTAGGAGACAGAATGGCTTGGCCAGCTGATGTCAGCCAGCCTCTGTCATTGGCCACCCCTGCTGTGACCATAGCCCTTGGCCTGGCCACATGGCCTCTCACTGACAGAATCTGCTACAGCCCCAGGAGCTCCTGAGGCTGAATGTCCCACCTGCCAGCAACAGAAACCAACAGTGAGGTCCCAGCAACGGCAGAGCATTTAAGGACACCCGCCAGCTGCATGGTGGCAAATGGACTACACTGGACACTTCTACCCTGGAAACGGCAGCCATCCATCAGGACTAGAATTGACACATACCCAGGGCATGAGTCAGTCCTCCAGAGAAACAGAACCAGGAGGATGAGTATATATGGTTCATCCTCGAACGGCATGGGGTTGAACTGTGTGGGTCTACTTTTGGGTTTGGGGGTGGTTGTATTTATTTATTATTTTTTACAGGCAGGGTCTCCCTCAGTCACCCAGGCTGGAGTGCAGTGGTGCCAACCTAGCTCACAGCAGCCTCGAACTCCTGGACTCGAACAATCCTCTCACCTCAGCCTGCCCAGTACCTGGGACCACAGGTGCCTGCCACCACACCCAGCTAAATTTTTTTTTTTTTTTTTTTTTTTTTTTGGTATAAATGAGATCTTGCCATGTTGCCCAGGCTGGTCTCAAAATCCTGGCCTCAAGCAATCCCCCACTTGGGGTTCCCAAAGCATTAGAACCGCAGATGTGAGCCACCACACCCAGCCCCAGCGTCCACTCCTGCAAAGACTTTCTCCTGCCTCTGCTCTGCCTGAGACAGCAAGACCAATCCCACCTCTTCCTCCTCCTCCTCAGCCCATCCGACATGAAGAGGATGAAAACGAAGACCTCAACGACCACTTCCACTTAATAAATAGTAAATACATTTTCTCTTTCTTATGATTTTTCTTAATAGCATTTTCTTTTCTCTGGTTTACTTTATTGTGAGAATTCAGTATGTAACACACATAACATACAAAGTACGTGATGACTAACTGTGTTATCAGCAAGGCTGTCAGTCAACAGTATGTTGTTCATTAGTAATTTAGTTTTCGGGGAATCATAAGTTATACGTGGATTTTCCACCGCGTGGAGGGGCAGGATCGGTGTACTTAACCCCCCTGTTGTTCAAGGGCCACCTGTATAAAGAGAGAAATTTAGTCTATGGAACTGGCTCATGTGCTCAGGAGGCTGACAGCCTGGAGACTCAGGACAGCTGATGGTGCGGATGGAGTCTGAAGGCAGCCTTCCAGAGCAGGGGTGAGCGGCAGGCAGGTAAGTGAGCCAGGAAGCTTCATCTGCACATACAGCCTTTCCCGTTACCTGCTGAGCTCCGCCTCCTGTCAGGTCAGCGGAGGCATCAGATTCTCATAGGAGCACAAACCCTATTGCAAACTGCACACGTGAGGGACCTAGGTGGCCTGCTCCTTAGGAGACTCTAAGGCCTGATGATCTGTCACTGTCTCCCATCAACCCTAGATGAGACTGTCTAGCTGCAGCGAAACAAACTCAGGGCTCCCATGGATTCTACATTATAGTGAGTTGTATAATTAGTTCATTGTATGTTACAATGTAATATTTAAAAAAATAAAATACACAATAAATGTAATGGGCTTGAATCATCCCAAAACCATCCACCAACCCGTGTCCATGGAAAAATTGTCTTCCATGAAACCGGTTTGTGGTGCTATCAAGTCTGGGGACAGCTGTTCCAGAGGATTCCCAATGCTCAGGCTCACCCTACCCAAGCCTTCTCCTGGTACGATGCCACTCCCAGCATGATGGAGGGCAGTCCGCTGTACCCGAGGCTCCCTGGCTTAAATGTTAACCTCTTCCAAGCTGACACATAAAATTCACCATCACATCCAGGAAGTGGGTTGCTTCTCCTGGCCACAAAGTCACAGGCAGTTCCCTCCTCGCCCCTCACCCATCTCACCCCATCTGAAGATTTAGTGTCTGATCCACCAACATAGACTCCCACATAAAATCACAGCAAAGGAGGAGTGACCACATGCACATAAGCACAGGATGCACCCTCAGTTACAGACCCTGCCATCCAGATGCTGTGGACCGACAGGAGGTGGAATGGTTTGTTTTAGGCCAAGCTGAGATGCCAGCCTCAAGATGAGCCCATGTGAGGATGGGTGCTATCCTCCAGGGTGCAAATACCTGAAATGGATGGCTATGGTCTGGTGTTCTGCCTGTGCTACATAAAACAGAAATGTTACCTACATGCCCATACAGGTCCAGGAACCAAGGGGCAGAAGCAGGAATGGCCCTGCCTGTAATAACCCCCTCTACAACCTATTTCAAGAGTTTGTGATTCTTATTCCTGCAGCGTAAAGCCCTGTGATCAGGGAGGTCCTGGTTCTCGAAGGGGAAATTCTTCTGCCAGGGAACACAGAAATAGTCTCATTAAACTTTATTTTTACAGCTTCATTGCATCATAAAGTTCACCCATTTTAAGTATTCAAGTCAATGATTTCCAATAAATTTGCTGTGTTTTACAACCATCCTCGTAATCCAGATTTAGAACCTTTCCATCACCTCAAGAAGATCCTCAGCCCTGTTCACAATTAATCTTCATTCAACCCCCAGCCCCAGGCAAATGCCTATGTACTTTCCATCTCTTTCTGCTTGCCCTTTCCGGATATTGCATACACATTGCATCGCACGGTATGTGGTCTTCAGTGTCTGGCTTCGTTTAACTTACACTGTTTGGAGCTTCCCCTATGTTGCACTTTGCATCCGTACTTCCTCCCTTTCTCTTTCTGGATACTGTTCAATTGGATGGATCGACCACATTTTGTTTGTCAATTCACCACTTGACGGACTTTGGGTTATTTCTACCTTTTCTTGGCTATCAGAAATTCGGCTCCCATGAACTACATGCGAGTTTTGTGTGAACTTATGTTTTCATTTCTCTTGAGTAGATATTTTGGAGAGGAACAGTTGGGTCATTTAGTACATTTATGTTTAACTTTTTTCACATAGATTTAGGGGGTATGAGTGCAGTTTTGGCATGTGGATACATTGCACAGTGACGAAGACTGGGCTTTTAATGTACATGTCACCCAAATACTGAACACTGGACCCAATAGGTAAATGTTCACCTTTTAAAGAAAATGCCAAACCACGTTCCCAAGTAGCTGTACCGTTTTCCGTTTCCTCCAGCCATGGATGAGGAAGCCCATTTCTACACACTGTAGCTAGCATTTGTGATTGTCTATTTAATTATGGCCATTCTAGTATGTATGAAGTGGTATCTCACTGTGGCTCACATTCGCATTTCCCTCATGGCTAATGATGTTGAGCGCACCTCTTCAAGCACTTATTAGTCATTTGTTTATCTTTTTTGGTGAAATGTCTATTAAATTTTTTTCCCCATTTTTTAATTGGATGTTTGTCTTCTTGTTGAGGTATCTGTGTGTGCGGGACACAAGTCCTTTATCAAATATATGATTTACAAATACTTTTCCATCTGTGGCTTGTCTTTTCATTGTCCTAATGATGTCTTTTGAATTGCAAACATTTCTTATTTTCATGAAGCCTGATTAATCAATTTTTTACTTTATACAGTATGCTTTCAATGTTGAATCTGAGAAAGCTTTGTCTAACCCAAGATTATAACGATGTTCTGCTGTGTGTTCCTCTAAAAGAAATGCAGTATGGACCAGGCGCAGCAGCTCATGCCTGTAATCCCAGCACTTTGGGAAGCTGAAGCACAGGGATTACTTGAGGCCAGGAGTTCGAGAACAGCCTGGGCAACATAGTGAGACCCTGTCTCTGCAAAAAATTTAAAAATAGCCAGGCACAGTGACTCATGCCTGTAATCACAGCACTCTGGGAGTCTGAGATAGGCAGATCATGAGGTCAGGAGTTTGAGACCAGCCTGACCAACATGGTGAAACCCCGTCTCTACTGAAAATACAAAAATTAGCTAGGTGTGGTGGAACATGCCTGTAATCTCAGCTACTTGGGAGGCTGAGGCAGGAGAATTGCTTGAACCCAAGAGGCAGAGGTTGCAGTAAACCAAGATCACGTCATTGCACTCCAGCCTGGGCGACAAAGGGAGACTCTGTTTCAAAAAAAATAAAATTAGCTGGACATGATGTTACCTATCTGTGGTCCCAGCTACTCAGGAGGCTGAGATGGGAGGATCACTTCAGCCAGGGAGGTTAAGGCTGCAGTGAGCCGTGTTCATGCCACTGTGCTCCAGCTTGGGTGACAGATGACACCCTGTCTCAAAAAAATTAAAATTAAAAAGAAAGTTTTATAGTTTAAGCACTTACATGTGGACCTACAGTCCTTTCGAGTGATTTTTTTGTGAATGGTGTGAGGTTTCCTTTCTGCATGTGGATACTCAGCTGTCACCGGCACCATTTGTTAAAGACCCAGCCTTTCCCCACTCAGCAGGCTTGGCACCTTTATCCAAACTCAATCGACCATAAACGTAACAACTCGCTGGACTGTCAGCTTTGCTTCATTCATCTACACAGCGTGCCCACTCTTATGCCAGGTAGTGCTGCCTCTATTACCAAAGCTGTAAAGTACATTTTGGAAGTGGGAAATGAAAGCCCTCCTGTTTTGTTCTTTTTTCAGAATTGTTTTTGCTATTCTGGGTCTTTTCATTTCCACATAAACTTTAAGATGGGCTTGTCAATTTCTGTGAACAAAAGCCTTCTGGGATTTTGATGGGAATTGTGTTGACTCTATAGATCAACTTGGGGAGAACTGCCATCTTAACAATATTGATTCTTCTAATCCATGAATATGAAATGTCTCCATTTATTTAGATATTCTTTCATTTCCCTTGGCAATGTTTTATGGATTTCGATGTACAAGTCTTACACTTCTTTTATTAAATTTATTTCTAAGTATTTTATTCTTTTTGATGCTGTTGAATGGAGTCACTTTCTTAATTTCTTTTTTTAAATATATATATATATATATATTTTTATGGAACGCTTCACGAATTTGCATGTCATCCTTGCGCAGGGGCCATGCTAATCTCTGTATCATTCCAATTTTAGTATATGTGCCGCCGAAGCCAGCACCACTTTCTTAATTTCATTTCCAGATTGTTCATTGCTAATATAAAGAAATGCCGTTGATTTCTGTATATTGATTGTGTGTCCTTGCTGAATTTATTTATTGTCGTAGTATTTTTGTGAATTTCTTAGGATTTTCTCCATACAAGGTCTT
Organism: Cheracebus regulus; assembly: GCA_963574635.1. Classification (NCBI taxonomy): domain Eukaryota; kingdom Metazoa; phylum Chordata; class Mammalia; order Primates; family Pitheciidae; genus Cheracebus; species Cheracebus regulus. Next base: position 110,582 of record CAUYQU010022561.1, read on the forward strand.
GTCATCAAGGTAAAGACAGTTTTACTTCCTCCTTTCCAATCTGGATGTCTTTATCTATTACATCTGACTGCACTATCTAAACCCTCCAGTGCAACATTTAACAGAAGGCACGAGAGTGAACATCTTTGCCTTGCTCCTCAGCTTAAGGAGAAAGCATTTAGCCTGTCACCGTTAAGTCTAACGCTAAGTATAGGATTTTTGGAGCCTCTCTTTATCAGGTTGATAAAGTTCCCATCTATTCCACATCTGCGGGGAGGGTTTTTTCTTCTTTAATTGTGAACGCATGCTGAATTTTGTCAAAGAAGTTTTTCTCTGTCTATTGAGATGGTCGTGCGGGTTTTGCTCCTTATTGTATTAACTCAGGGCATTATATTAATTGATTTTTGGATGTTAATCCAGCCTTGTATTTTTGAGACAAATTCGATTCAGTCATGATATGTAATCCTTTTTATATAGTGGTGAATTTACTTTGATATTTCGTTGAGGGTTTTTCCCTCTATATTCATGAAAGATACTAGTCTGTAATATTATTTTCCTGTGATGTCTTTGTCTAGCTTCGGGACCAGGGTAATATTGGTCTCAAAGAAGGACAAAAGTGTTCCTTTGCCCTCTATTTTTGGGAGGAGTTTGTGGAATAGTAACATTATTTCTTATTTATTTATTTATTGAGACAGAGTGTTGCTCTGTCCCCCAGGCTGGAGTGCAGTGGCGTGATCTAGGCTCACTACAACCTCCACCTCCCAGGTTCACGCAATTCTCCTGCCTCAGCCTCCTGAGTTGCTGGGACTACATACGTGGGCCACCAAGCCTAGCTAATTTTTGTATTTTTGGTAGAGAGGGGGTTTCACCATGTTGGCCAGGCTGGTCTCAAACTCCTGACCTCATTATCTACCTGCCTTGGCCTCCCAAAGTGCTGGGATTACTGGCGTGAGCCACCACGCCCAACCTGACATTATTTCTTTAAACATGCGGTAGAATTCATTAGTGATGCGCTCTAGGCTCAGGCTTTCCTTTATGGAGAGACTAAAAATTACCAAATTTTTTTTTTTTTTTTTTGCTTGTTCTAATTATATTCAGATTTTCTATTTCTTCTAGAGTAAATTTTGGGGATTTGAGTTTTTCTAGAAATGTATCCATTTACTCAGTTGCCTAATTTGTTGTGATAAAATTGTTCACAGTATTCCCTTATAATTTTTTTAATGAAATCTGTAGGGCCAGAGGTTATGTCTCTCTTTCATTACTGATTTTGGCAATCTGAGCAGTCTCTTGCTTTTCTTAATCACATTAGCCAAAGGTTTTTAAAATTTTGTTGATTTTTGGATCGATCGCGATGGCTCACGCCTGTAATCCCTGCACTTTGGGAGGCCAAGGTGGGTGGATCACCTGAGGTCGGGAGTTCAAGATCAGCCTGACCAACATGGAAAAACCCCATCTCTACTAAAAATACACAAAAAATTATCCGGGCCTGGTGGTGCATGCCTGTAATCCCAGCTACTCGGGAGGCTGAGGCCTGAGAATTACTTGAACCTGGGAGGCGGAGGTTGCAGTGAACCGAGATCGAGCCACTGCACTCCAGCCTGGGCAACAAAATCGAAACTTCATTTCAAAAAAAAAACGTGTTGATTTTTTCAAAAAACAAACTTTTAGTGTCATTGATTTTCTGTTGTTTACCTCTTTCCTACAAACTTGCTTTCCACTCTCACCTTTATTTCCCACTCTGCTTGCCTTGGATTTAGTTCTCTTACCTAGACTCATAAGGTGAAAGATTAGACTGCTGATTGGAGCTCTTCCTTCTTTCCTGCAGAGGCTGTGTATTCTCTTTTAAGCACTCCATTAGCTGAATCCAGGAAATTTTGTTCTGTCGTGTTTTTGTTCTCATTCAGTTCAAAATACTTTGGGTTTCCCAAATTTCTTTCTGTTGTTGTTTTCTCATTTAATTCTGTTGTGATTGTAGCACACGTTTTTTATGATTTCAAATTTTAAATTTCCTGAGACATGCTTTGTGACCTAGACTTTGGTCTGTCCTGGAGAATGTATCGTGTACCCTTGGAGAGAGTGTGTGTTCTGCTGTCGCCGGGTGGAGTGTTCTACAGAGCTTAGTTTGGGGAAGGTTCCCTTGGAGAGAGCGTGTGTTCTGCTGTCATTGGGTGAAATGTTCTACAGAGTTTAGTTTGGAGAAGTTGATTGATGATGGTTCAAGGCTTCTATAACCTTACTAATTTTCTGTTTATCTGTCTTATTAACAAAATACCTTAGGCTGGGTGATTTGTAAACAATAGAAATTTGTTTCTCACAGTTCTGGAGGCTGGGAAGTCCAAGATTACAGAGCCACAGATTTAGTGTCTGGCAAGGGCCCGTTCCATTGGCGGCATCCTCCCCGGTGGGCTGGGGTGTCCTCACATGGCCAAAGGGGCAGTAACTTTTCATAAGATCACTAATCCCATTCATAAAAGCTCCTATCTCATGATTTAATCACCCCCTACAGACCCACCTCTTAATATCACATTGGCAATTAAGTTTTAACATGAATTTGGGGGGGATACATTCAGATCATAGTAGAGGAGGATTGAAATCTTCTGCAGTGGAAAGTTATGAATTTCTCTTTGCATTTATGTCCGTTTTTGTTTCATGTATTTTGAAGCTCTTGTTAGGCACATGAAGGTTTAGGATTTTTATGTCCTCTTCACTGACTCTTTCATCATTACAAAATGTCCCTTCCTTTTTTTTTTTTGGTGACTTCTTGTTGTCTGAAAGGTCTATTTTCCTGATATTAATATAGCCACTCTAATTCTCTTATGGTTACTGTTTTCTTGGTATATCTTTTCTATTCTTTTATTTTCAACCTATTTATGTCTTTGAATCTAATAAAGTGTCTCTTTTGTAAACAGTATATAGTTGATTCTGTTTTTTGTGCCATCTGACGATCTCCATCTTTTGATTTGAGTGTTCATATTTGAAGTAATTATTGCATGGCTTAATTCACATCTGACATTTTGCTATTTGTGCAATCTGACGATCTCTATCTTTTGATTTGAGTGTTTATATTTGATGTAATTATTGATATGGTCTAATTTGCATTTGACATTTTGCTATTTGTTTTCTATATTTCTGATGTCTTTGTGTTTCTCTGTTTCTGTTATTGCATTCTTTCCTGTTAAATAGATACTCCTTTTTTTTGTTTTGCTTCGTTTTGAGACTAAGTCTCACTGTGTTGCCCACGATGGAGTGCAATGGGACAATCTCGGCTCACTGCAACCTCCGCCTCCTGGGTTCAAGTGATTCTCCTGCCTCGGCCTCCTGAGTAGCTGGGATTACAGGTGTGTGCCACCACGCCTGGCTAATTTTTTGTATTTTTAGTAGAGATGGGGTCTCACCACATTAGCCAAGATGGTTTCCATCTCCTGACCTCATGATCTGCCCACCTCAGCCTCCCAAAGTGCTGGGATTAAAGGTGTGAGCCACCACGCCCAGCCTAAAAAATACTTCATAGTGTTCCATTTTAATTACTTATTTTCACTATGTTTTAAATTTTATTTTCCTAAATTATTCTGAACATTATAACATGTACTTTAATTTAAAATAATCTATATGGGCTTAAAACTAGCCTTATTCCAGTAAGATATAGAAACTTTGCCCCAATACATCTTCCTTTTTTCTCACTTCTTTGTACTAATATGTCATGTAAAATACATCTTGGTATGTTATAAGCCTAACAATACAGTTTTATAATTATTGCTTTATTTGGTTGTATTTTACATCAACTAAGAAAAGAAACAAGTAAAATATATTTATGCTAACATTTACATTTACCTACATAATAATCTTCACAACTGCTCTTTATTTCTTCATGGAGATTCAAGTTATCATATTATGTCATTGTTTTTTTAGCCTGAAGGACTTCCTTTAGCATTTTTGTAAGGCAGATCAGCAGGCAATGAATCCTTCCATCCTTCCAGTCTGTTTATCTTGGAATATCTTTATTTTGCCTTCAGGTTTGCAGGATAATTTTGCTGGATTTAAATTCTTGATTGATTGGTTTCTTCTTTCAGCACTTTGAATATCCTACTGCCTTCCAGCTTCCATTGTTTCTGAAGAAAAATTAGCTGTAATCTGATTGTGGTTCTCTTATACATGATGAATCATTTTACTGTGATTGCCTTGAAGACTTTGTCTTTGGTGACATACAGTCATAGTCTTTGTCTGTGGTGCATCTAGGTGTAGATTTTTTGAGTTTATCATATGTTATGGTCTGAAGGTTTGTGTCTCTCACAAAATGTATATGTTGAAATCCTGACCCCCACTGTGATGGTAGTAGGAGTTAGGTCTTTTGGTATTAGGAGATAGATTAGGCTGCGATGGCAGAGCCTTTGTGTATGGGACCAGTGTCCTTATAAAATAGGCCCACGAGAGCTTCTTCACCCCTTCCACTATGTGAGGACACAGTGAGAAGGCTGGCCATCTGTGAACCAGAAAGCCAGCCCCCACAAGACACTGAATATGCTGGCATCTCAATCTTAGACTTCCCAGTCTCTGAAATGGTAAGAAATAAATTTACTTTGTATCTAAGCCACCCAGTTGATGGAATTTTGTTAAAGAAGCCCAATCAGACTAAGACATTCCACTTGGAGTTTGTTAAGCTTATTGCATATGCATACTCATATTTTTAAGCAAATCTGGGACATTTTCAGCTATTCTTCAAAAATAGTGTTTTACTCCTTTCACTTGATGTTGTCCCACAGGTCTCTGAGAGGTGCTGCTCATTTTATTCTGTGTTTTCTTCTTTCTGTTCCTTAGACTAAATGGTTTCTATTGCTTTGTCTTGAAGTTTGCTGAGTCTTTCTTCCTCTAGCTCAAATCTGCTCTTGAGTACCTCTGGTAAATTTTCATTTCAGTTATTATACTTTTCAATTCCAAAGTTTCTATATAGTTCTCATAAATACTTTGTATCTTTTTGTTGACTTTCTTTATCAATTCCAAAGTTTCTATACAGTTCTTATAAATACTTTGTATCTTTTTGTTGCCGTTCTTTATTGGTGACACATTGTTGCCATCCTTTGCTTTATTTCTTTGTTTTCTGTTTTTTGGTTTTTTTGAGTTGGGGTTTTGCTATGTTGCCCAGCCTGGTCTCAAACTCCTGGCCTCAGGTGATCCTTCCGCCTCAGCCTCCTGAGGAGCTGGGATTATAGGTATGCACCACCACACCCAGCTGCTTTAATTATTTAAACATAGTTTCCTTTAGATCTTTGAACATGTTTATAGTAAATTATTTTAAGTCATTGTCTACCAAGTCCAATATCTGACCTCACTCAGAGATAGCTTATATTTACTACTTCTTTTCTGTGTATGACCACATTTTTCACATTTTTCTTTCTTTCTTTTTTTTTTTCCGAGATGGAGTCTTGCTCTGTCCCCCAGGCCAGAGTGCAGTGGTGCAATCTCGGCTCACTGCCACCTCCACTTCCCAAGTTCAAGCGATTATCCTGCCTCAGCCTCCCAAGTAGCTGGGATTACAGACACACGCCACCACATCAGGCTGATTTTTGTATTTTCAGTAGAGACGGAGTTTTACCATGTTGGTGAGGCTGGTCTCAAACTCCTGACCTCATGATCCACCACCTCAGCCTCTGAAAGTACTGGGGTTACAGGGATGAGCCCCCACGCCCAGCCTATGATCACATTTTTCTATGTATTTGTATGTTTCACCACGTTTTTGGAAACTGAGATCTTTGGATAAATATTACAACAAATCTGAGTTCTGATTTGTCACCCCTAGAGGCCATTGCTGCATTTATTTGTTTCGTGACTTGCCTGGATAAGTTATTTAGGGTCTGTTTCCCCTCCAGTGTGCAAACATGGAAATCTCATTTGTTTGTTTGTTTAATTCCTGCCTTCATTTTAAACCTTTTCTATAGATCAAGCATAATCTGGGTAAGCATCCTTAATAGGCTGCCAATGATTGGTCAGAGGTTTTACTTAAACACCTTGAGCCCGTAAGGCTTCCATCCTTTGGTGTGGGGAGGCCTGCACTCGGAGCATAGGCAGTTTACAAGTGTCCGGCCGTCCCTTGCTGTCTGTGCAGGACCTCATGGTTAGGCAGGAACCAACAGATAATGGGCCCTCTGCAATCTCACCTGCCCATTCCCACACCTTGAGCATGTGCACAGCCGTCCAGATTCTTAGCAATATGTCGCGTTTATCCAAACCCCACGTTGTCTTATGTCCCAGCTCTCTCTTTTAAAATTTTGGCTGGTTGCTGCTTTCCCAAATCAGTATCACAGACTTAGGCAGCTGTGACATTGGCCTTCCTTGATTGTCTGCTACAGAAATGGCCACTGCTTTTGACAGTGTTTCTGGACATTATGCTTTTCTATGGAGCTCCAAATTAGATAAGCCCCCTCTAGCAGAGCAAGACTTCTGGGTTCATGGTTGCCACGCCACAGAGTTCAGAGAGGTGGGTGGGTGGGAGCAGCCCCGTGTTGAAATGGCACAAATCCCACCACTGTCGACAAAGCCTCAGCCGTTTTTATTAAATAAATGTCTTTCCATGTGTTATTTGCCTTTGGTTAATGTCCAAAGTTCCGAAACAGTTGTTTTTGACAATTTTGTCCAATTTTATCATTGCTCTTATAGGGACAAGATTTGCCGAGGTGCTCCTTCCAACTTTCTCTCCCTCAAACTGTAAGCTCCGTTGCTGCCAGTCACTTCAGGCTCCTCCTAGCAAAAGACCAGTAGGCAAGGAAAAGGGTCACCATTCTGGCAGGAGTCATCGACCCCAGTCATCAGAAAGAGACGGGGTTTCTATTACATTATGGAGCCAGGAAGGAAAACATTCGGCACCCAGGTTGTTTTCCAGCCATTTCTTGGCACACTTTGGTCCAACTTGATCATAAGTGGGCAAGTGGCACAGCGATGACCTGAGCAGCACATGGTGACCAAGGCTTCAGACCCCTCGGAAATGAGGGTCTGAGTCACTCAACCACAGGAGCCGCCTAGATCATGACAGGTCCTACTTCGGGATGAGAACAACCCGGAAGGGGAGGCAGGGGTGGGAGACAATGAGCGTCCATCTGGCCTAAAGATCAGGCGCTATGGGCGGGGTGGTCAGTTCATCCCACCAATGCTCCTCCCGTGAGTTGTCCCCAGAAAAAGAGGCCCCTAGAATCCTGGAAGAGTCGCCCTCAGGAACTCTCTCAGGAAGTAAGTGGAGTCAAGTGGCACGAGGTGTGGACTGTAGCCTGTGCTATTTGGGACTGAAGCGTTAATTTCCTCAGCTGCTGGAATGGTTGGTGGCTGACAGTGCTCAGCTGGGTCCACCTCTGGTGCCATGGCTTGGGCTGAGAGCCTCACTGCCCATGGTCAGAGTCCCTCTCCTGGGGCAGTTCATATCAAAGGATAGGTCAACATGGAGGTACAAAGACTCCTCCCCACCGCCTGCCCCAATATGAGACAACTCTGAGTGGAGGTCTAAAGCTGTGAGGATTGTCTGAGCTTGTGTTGCAACTGCAAAGCAATTCAACTCATCCCACTGTCCCTTCCTGGTTCCTGGACCCCCTGCAGAGGTGTTGATCATGGGAACATTTCTCAACAAATCTCTTGTACAGCAATTTCCACTCAGAGTATGCGTCCAGGGGAGCCCAACCTGCAACAATTGGTATCTCACTCTCTTATTTCAGTCACACACGATTAAGCTGAGGCAACGTAGCGACAACTCATCTCTACAAAAAATTTAAAAATTGGCCAGGCACGGTGGCACGCATTTGAAGGGCTAGCTACTTGGAAGTTGAGGCAAGAGGATCAGTTGAGGCCATGAGTTTGAGACCAGCCTGGGAAACATAGTGAGACCCCCTGTCTCTACAAAAAAATAGAAATTTAAAAAATTAGCCAGGTATGGTGGCACATACCTATAGTCATAGCGACTCAGGAGGCCTAGACAAGATCACTTGAGCCCAGAAGTTTGAGGCTGCAGTAAGCTGTGATCAAGCCACTGCATGGACAACAGAATGAAACCTGTCTCAAAAAAAAATCGTATATAATGAAGCCCAGCAATTAACATGAATGAATCCTCCTCCTCTATTTTTCTGGCAGCAGACAGGCAGAAAAGGGTAACACACACAAAAAATCTAATTGAGAGATGTTAAAATTGAGGGCAACTGTTTTATGAATAGGTAATTAAATCTTTTTGTATACCAATGTCTCAAAATGATGAAAAATGCACTTGCACAAGAACTGTCACCTCTGGGATTTTCATAACAACTTTTGACAATTATATAGAATTTACAAGGCCTGAGCTGGAAGCAACTTCAAATGATGCATTGAGTCTGATGTATCCTCAGTCCCCACACTGGGCACTGCTCTTAGAAGTGGCCAGGACACATTTCCTAACTGAACAGAGGTGAAAGAGCTTTCAGATGTGTCTTGTCACACTCGTTTCCTCTAACACCCACTGCAATGGGGGGTTTGAGTCACGTAGTAGTTGAGAGTCATGGCTTAGAAACTGGACGAGTTGGGGCTCCATCTGTGGAGTAGAGACACTCAGACAGGGAGAGACAGAAAGGGGTTCATTGCAGTGACTTGACCTCACACAACTATGGGGCCTGGCTGGGCAGCCTCTGTAAGTCTGTTGTCTTTGCATCCAAGGTCGGAGCTTGGAGAGCTGAAGGCAGGCAGTGGGGAAGGAAGATGAATGTGACATGGGGAGATCCAGAGTGAGCCAGGATCCGTCACCGAGACGGCCCCACAAGGACAGGCACACTCAGGTCAGTTCTTTCTGCCTCTGAAATTGGTATGAATAGCTCACAGGATCCCAGGGCTTTCATCAAAGAGCAAAACACACACGCTTGGCCCAGGAGCAAGGGCAGCGGAAGGAGGATCCGGGGCGTGGCGCAGCAGGGGTCCAGCCAGTCTCAAGTCAATGAGGCGATCGTATCAGCAACCCCATAGGTGAGCTGCACAGCGGCTGTTCCTTCGCCCTGCCCTCCTCATCTCCCCAGAGTCTACACAGTGGCCCACCCGCACCAAAAATACACAGGAAGGGAAGTTCTGGTCAACAGAGCTCAGCCCAGCTAAGCTGACACATTACCAATACGCCAAAGTCCACCTCTTGTCAACTTGACACCCAGCTAACATTTCCTCTCCAAAGATGAATGAGACTCACAGAGTCGTCCTTCTGGATTACACAACTATCTCCCAGCTACACATTACACAACAGCCCTGCCTATACTTACAAATACACTCACCTTTCCCCAGAAGAGGATACACAGTCCTTTTTTCCCCTTTGGGCAATGTTGATTCTTTGAGCTCACTCACACTCCCCCTTTTAAATCCTACAGCTTAGATACTGAAATAAGAACTACTGGGTCCACATCTTTTTTTGTTGTTGTTGTTCTACATCTTACGCTAGATGATGAGATAAGAAAAAGAAAACAAAAAATACACAGACATACAAACATATTCAAAATAAGGAAGAAGATCCATAATTACGATAGTCCTCATTTCTGCTGCTGGTTACAGGGTCATCACTGGCACTGTAACTACCTGGTCCATTTCACATTTCCTTTGGCTTTAGCGAGGATTCCAGCTACGGGTAGTTCTTTGCTTTGTGGAGTGGCTCAAGCATTTATTCATGAAGACTCTGGGCCATTAGAGGTTCCGCCTGAATTGGGTTGGTAAAGTTTTCATTGGTTTTAATCACAGGGCAAGGGAGGAATAGGAAACACCCAAGGGTCTTCTGCAATTCATGTGTGCATTGGCAATCCAATCTCTCCTTGATCGGGATTGATCAGGACTGATCAGGATCAATCACCCCAGCCGGTACAGTAACCCCCCTTATTTGCTTATTGACTCAGCAGTGTGAGGAGCTCAAAGTGGCGTGATAGCAGTTTCAACATCCAGCTTTGCTATAGTTTGCATAGGGTTTGTTTGACTCCATCGGGTCTTTCCTTGAAATCTGATCCCGAGTGTTGGCGGTGGGGGCCTGGTGGGGGCCGTTTTGGTCAGAGGGGCAGATCCCTCATGAACCGGCTCTTAGTTTCCACCGGAACTGGTTAGTGAAAAGAGCCTGGCATCCTCCATCTTTTTTATTTATTATTTTATTTCTGGTTCTTTTGAGAGAGCGTCTTGCTCTGTTTCCCAGGCTGAGGTACAGTGGCTGATCCCAGCTCACTGCTGCTTCAATCCCCCGGCGCATGGGATCCTCCTGCCTCAGCCTCCCAAGTAGCTGGAACCACCTGAACAAGCTGTCATGCTTGGTTAATTTTTTTTTTTTTCGTAAAGACAAAGTTGTACTATGTGGCCCAGGCTGGTCTTAAACTCCTGGGGTCAAGTGATCCTCCCACCTTGGCCTCCCAAAGTGCTGGGATCGTAGGCGTGAGCCACCACACCTAGATGGCACCCTCCTTCTGCCTTGCCTGCTGCTATGTGATCTCTGGGCACACTACTTCTCCTCACCTTCCAGGAGTGGCAGCACCATGAGGCCTTCACCAGCTGCAAGTGCCAGCGCAATGCTGCTTTTTTTTTGAAATGGAGTCTTGCTCCTGTCGCCCAGGCTGGAGTGCAGTGGCACAATCTCAGCTCACTGCAACCTCCACCTCCCGGGTTCAAGCAATTCTCCTGCCTCTGTCTCCCAAGTAGCTGGGATTACAGGTACGTGCCACCATGCCTGGCTAATTTTTGTATTTTTAGTAGAGAAAGGGTTTTACCATGTTGGCCAGGCTGGTCTTGAACTCCCGACCTCAGATGATCCACCCACCTCAGTCTCCCAAAGTGCTGGGATTACAGGTGTGAGTCAGCACCCCTGGCCAGCACCATGCTTCTTGCACAGCCTGCAGAATTGTGGGCCAAATAAATCTCTTTGCTTTATAAATTATTCAGTCTCTCATATTCCTTCCTAGGAACACTACATGGACTGAGACGAGCCCAAGGGATCATTGCTGTGTCAGTGTAGGGCCATGGGGCTCATTTTAGCAGGCACATTGAGAGCAGGAAGGGCAAATTCCATCCAGAGTCAGTATCTTTTCCAGCGAGAACAAAGTGCTACCCTCTTCCACGAGGAAGTGGCCCAGTGTAGCCGCCTGCCTCTAGGTGGCTGGCCAGTCCCCGGGAAGTGCCACAGCAGGAGTCAGTGCTGGTCTCTGCAGTTGGCCGCCTGGGCTCTCAGCACTGGCTGTAGCCTCGTGCTGTGGAAGCAGACGTGGCTGAGACTGTGCACGGCCTCCCCGCCTTCCTGCTTTTCTCAGGAGGCTGTGTGACAAACCCAAGTATAGCCCAGAAAGGAGGCTGTCTGCTGTCCCCAAAACAGGTCATTCCATCCACCTGGCTAATAAAGTCTCCCTCTGCTGAGATCACCCGTTGACGACTTTTACTGAACTTTTGCATGAGACAGGAATGTCTTCACCTCTGTGCTGACTTGGAGGGGTCTAACCACTTACCCACTTCCTTGGACCTTCTGTCCACCGGTTCCTCAATTATATTCCAATTCCAGTTCCCTAACCACTTAGCCAAACCATGAGCCATAGCCCGCAAATCGATACAGACCTGTATCTCCGGCCAGCTCTCTTTTTGAACAAAATATACAACCCAGAGTCTGTGCATTGGTAGGATGTCCCCTCACCAGTGGCCTTCAGGGCCATTTCAGAGTGGGGCCACCTGTCTGCCCAGGGATAGTATCTGTGTGTCACACAGAACCACCTATAGACCAGGATGGAAATTCCTTCCTGAGTGATCAGATACTGGACCTCCCCTGAGGCCATCAATACAGATGGAGAGGGAGAAGGCAGTACAGCCGAGAACAGCAGCTGCAGCTTCAGAGAGTCGGAGTCACTTCTTTTTTTTTCTTTGTTGAGACGGTCTCACTCCATCACCCAGGCTGGAGTACAGTGTCGTGATCTCGACTCACTGCAATGTCTGCCTCCTGGGTTCCAGCGATTCTCCCACCTCAGCCTCCTGAGTAGCTGAGATTACAGGCACCCGCCACCACGCCCAGCTCATTTTTCTATTTTTAGTAGATATGGGATTTCATCATGTTGCCCAGGCTGGTCTCAAACTCCTGAGCTCAGGTGATCCACCCACCTCGGCCTCCCAAAGTGCCGGGATGCCAGGCGTGAGCCACCGCGCAAGGCCTTGAGTTGCTTCTTTCTCACTCAACTTCCTTTGGCCTTAAGCTTTTGCTCCAGCCTGAGCCTGTACGTTCGTTTTGGTGTGACAAAGGATACACGCCTACCCTTTTGGCTGTGTGGGTCGGACAGTACTTAGTCCACAGTGAGTGTCTCGGGTTACCTGGTAACTTGGCTGCCCGTGGTCAAGAGTTCAATCTCAGAAGGGTGTGATGGCTCACACCTGTAATCCCAGCACTTTGAGAGACTGAGACAGGGAGATCACCTGAGGTCAGGAGTTCGAGACCAGCCAGGCCAAATGGTGAAACCTCATTTCTAATAAATATACAAAAATTAGCCGGGCGTGGTGGTAGGCACCTGTACATCCAGCTGCTTGGTAGGCTGAGGTAGGAGAATCGCTTGAACGCAGGAGTTGGAGGTTGCAGTGAGCTGAGATTGTGCCACTGCACTCCAGCCTGGGAGACAGAGCAAGAGTCTGTCAAAAAAGAAAAAATCACTCTTGTTTGCCCAGGCTGGAGTGCAATGGCACGATCTCGGCTCTCTGCAACCTCTGCTTCCCAGGTTCAAGCAATTCTCTTGCCTCAGCCTCCTGTGTAGCTGGGACTACAGGCATGCGCCACCACATCCAGCTAATTTTTTGTATTTTTAAAGATGGGGTTTCTTCATGTTGGTCAGGCTGGTCTTGAACTCCCAACCTCAGGTGATCCACCTGCCTCGGCCTCCCAAAGTGCTGGGAGCACAGGCATGTGCCACCACGCCTAGCTAATTTTGTAGTTTTAGGAAAGACGGGGTTTCTCCATATGGGCCAGGTTAGTCTCAAACTCCTGACCTCAGGTGATCCGCCTGCCTCGGCCTCCCAAAGTACTGGGATTCCAGGCGTGAGTCACCTCTCCCGGCCAAAAGAGTTCAATCTCTATGGAAGCCCAGGAGTAGGACAAAGGTGGTTTTTCAATGACTCCCAAGTGGAGAGTGGTTCCCCATGGAGGAGGACAGCACCTCACTCCAAATGTGAAGGGTCTGCTCTGTGATTCACCCGGGAGGGGTGCCAAAAGCTCTCGGCAACCTCCCGGAGAAGCCCCCCGACGCTGCAGACTCCACTGGATCGGCTGGGTCCTGTGGCCCGAAACAGAGCCAGCAGCACGGCAGCCTGGACCAGCTGCACAGCCTTCTCTTGTTCTGCAGCTCAGTCAGAGTTGGCAGATTTTCACATCACTCAGTAAGTGAGTCAGAATAGCACGCCCCAGTGAAGCACCGTCATACTTCACTTCACCAAAAGGATATGTTCTGAGAAATGCTTCATTAGGCAATTTCATTGTTGTGCAAACATCATCGTATGTGCTCACACACTAGCATGGCCCAGCCCACTGCACAGTGGGGTGAGGTGGTGTGTTCTGTTGCTCCTAGACTGCAAACCTGTGCTGCGTGTGACTGTACTGACCACTACAGGCAACTGTAACAAAATGGGAAGTATTTGTGTAGCTAAACACAGAAAAGGTACAGTAAAAATACAGTATGAAAAATAAAAACTGGCCAGCGGGTTGGTTTACGCCTGTAATCCCAGCACTTCTGGAGGCCGAGGTGTGTGGATCACCCGAGGTCAGGAGTTCGAGACCAGCCTGGCCAAGATGGTGAAACCCCGTCTCTACTAAAAACACAAAAATTAGCTGGGCGTGGTGGTGCATGCCTGTAGTCCCAGCTCCTTGGGAGACCGGGGCAAGAGAATTGCTTGAACCCAGGAGACGGAGGTTGCAGTGAGCCGAGATCATGCCACGGCATTCCAGCCTGGGCAACGACAGAGCAAGACTCCGTCTCAAAATAAATACATAAATAAATAAAAATAAAAACTGGTCACCTGTCTCGAACACCTCCCATGAATGGAGCTTGCCGGACTGGACGTGGCTGTGGGTGAGTCGTGAGCGGGTGGTGAGGGATGGGAAGGCCAGGACGTGACTGACCACTACTTTAGACTCATCAACACTGGGCACCTGGCCACACCACATTTATTTAAAATGTTTTTTCCCTTCAACAATAAATTAGCCTTCGCTTACAGTAACTTTTTCACTTTGTAAACTTTTTAATCGTTTTCAACTTTTTGACTCTGTAGTGCTAACACATAGCTTAAAACACAAACATTGTACAGCTGTACAAAAATATTTTTCTTTGCATCCTTATTCTATAAGCTTTTTTCTATTACATTTTTTTCTTACTTTTTAAACTTTTTACTTAAAAACTAAGACACAAACACACACATGAGCCTAGTCCCACAGAGGGGTGGGATCATCATTATCACCGCCTTCCACCTCGGCAGCTCGTCCCCCACGAAGTTCCTCAGGGGCAGTAACATGCATGGAGCTGCCACCTCCTGTGATAACAATGCTTTCTTCTGGATGCCTCCTGAAGGATCTGTTTCACAGTTCACTTTGGGTTTTTATTGTTTTTGTTTTTGTTTTGAGACAGAGTCTCGCTCTGTCGCCTAGGCTGGAGTGCAGTGGCACGATCTCAACTCACTGCAACCTCCGCCTCCTGGGTTTAAGCGATTCTCCAGCCTCAGCCTCCTGAGTAGGTGGGACTCAGGCATGTGCCACCATGCCAGGCTAATTTTTGTATTTTTAATAGGGACAGGGTTTCACTGTGTTAGCCAGGATGGTCTCGATCTCCTGACCTCGTGATTAGCCCACCTTGGCCTCCCAAAGTGCTGGGATTACAGGCGTGAGCCACCAAGCCGGCCCACACTTTGTTTCTTTATAAAAAAAAAAAAAAAAAGTACACTCTAAACGATTAAAAGTTTAATAGAGTAAATATATAAACCAGTAACATAGTCATTTTTGATCATTATCATAGTCGCATGTGGTGGGCTAATACAATCCACAGTGCAGTAGGTGTGTTTACACCAGCACCATACCACAAACACATGAGTAATGCATTACACCATGACACCCTTACAACAGCTATGATGTCACTAGGCAAGAAAGCTTTTCAGCTCCATTCTAATCTTAGGGGACCGCCCTCTTATGCACAGTCTGAGGCTGGCCGAGACATCATCATGCAATGCATGACTATATATATGTCACCTCCAAAATCCAAAGAGCTGCACGGGAAGCTGTGTCTCTTTCATGACTTTGGGAGGTACCAGATGAAGCAGCTTGCCTTTCACCTTGGAAAGAATCAATATGCTCCAAAACTACTGGACTCCTAGAATTTTCACTAAGCCGGAAAGTCCCTGAATTTCTGTGAGATTTATTTCCCACCCTCTGGCATGCAAGTGTCTTACCTATGCGTCCTGCTAACCAGGTCCAATCAGCAGAATAACTTCAAAGTAATGAAGCAGCATGATGCGCTTGTAAAGGAAAGACAATCAAAGTTCCTGGGGAGTAGATGACGCCGTAGAGCTGGTAAGATGGTTTGCCCCTCAGGCAGGATGATGATGATGGCTGCTGGCTTTGCCAACAATACAATTTGGAAGCAAACTCATTTTGCGGCTCTTTACTATCAGGTATAGAGAAAAAAAGACACTCACCAACTCAACACCTGCCTGCCCAGTGTCTGATGATGTGCCAATTTGCTCTGGCCACAGAATAACATCTGGAACAGCAGCTGCAAATTGGAATTGCCATCTGATTAAAATGTATAATAATTTACTCTAATTTCTCTAAGATCCATCTGTTTTCTACTTGGGCCAAACAGGTGGCTTAGATGAAGATATTACAGGAATCACCACCCTTTCATTTTCAAGTTCCTTGATGACGGCACTGATCTCCGCCATCCCCCCAAGAACACAGCAGTACTTCCGGTGTACTATTTTCATGGTAGAGCAGTTCTAGTAGCCTCCATTTGGCCTTTCCTACCATAACGACCCCTATGCCATGGGTCAAAGAGTCAATGTGAAGATTCTGCCAGCTGTTGAGTGTGTCTGTGCCAGCTTTGAATTCTAGAGCTAGGGAGATAACCACAGGGTGGGCTTAGGGAGCCCCTGGGCCCATGTGCAACAGATCTGAATAAAACTCCATTGATCACGTCACGGATAACTTCCAAAAGCCCCTTTTCTGATGGGTGGACCACAGGGATGCTTTAGGTGTCTGGAAATTAGTGTGTTAATTCAGAGTCAGTGTCTAATAATCCCTGAAAAGTGTGATAAGATAAAAATAAAGTGCTAACTGCAGTACCTTAGCATTAAAAAAATAGGCCGGGAGAGAGATCCAAGATGGCCGATTAGCAACAGCTCAGGAATGTAGCTCCCAGTGAAAGCGCAGAGAACGAGTGGACGCCGCACTTTCTGACGAATTTTTGTTGCCCACAGACAGGGAGATTCCCGGCAGAGGAGCCACATGGGCGATTCTTTTGGCCGGCGCAGC
>CAUYQU010022568.1:0-50894 GCA_963574635.1 Cheracebus regulus
AAAATCTGGAGACAGATGCTGCAGAGGATGTGGAGAAACAGGAACACTCTTCTGCAGTTGGTGGGAGTGTAAATTAGTTCAACCATTGTGGAAGACAGTGTGGCAATTTCTCAGGGATCTAGAAATAGAAATTCCATTTGACCCAGCAATCCCACTACTGGGTATATACCTAAAGAACTATAAATCGTTCTACTATAAAGACACATGCACATGTATGTTCATTGCAGCCCTGTGTACAATAGCAAAGACCTGGAACCAACCCAAATGCCCATCAATGATAGACTGGACAAAGAAAATGTGGTACATATGTGATGTGGCAAGGAAAATGGCTTCAGCCAGGCTAAAATGTAATGGCTTCTCAGGCTCACAGGCTGTGTGCAGGCTCACAGGCTAGTGATAAGGCACTACGATTAATCAGGCCAACGTCAGGTGCAGACACCAGCCTCATTTCAATGGAATTCAAGAACTCGCCGCTCAGGGTCACATGGACCCTAAGAAGAAACCCCCTTGTCTCTAGCTGCTGGCCTTGGCTTCTGAACAAACTGCTTGCTTACTGATATTGGGAGTTTTCACTGTCTCTAACTGCTGACCTTGGCTTCTGTACAAACTGCCTTCTTGCTTAAAAATCTGCTTGCAAAGATCCCCAGCCCCCGCCACCACCACCACCCCAAAAATCCCCCAGCCCCCAGAAGAAGTGTTTTTTGGCATAAAAGCCCAGTTCTCCCTCAACTCGGGGCCACGGGTTGGAGAGACGTTGAGTCCTCCGTGGTCGCTGGCAATAAAGACCCTGCAATTTGTCATTCTTTTGTCTTGGTGCTGATCTTCTTATCTCGCTAAAAATACAACATCTGAACTTGAGAGAGATGATTTAGGGTATTTGGCAGAAGAAATTTCTAACTAGCAAAGCATGCCAGAGGTGACTTGGATGCTGTTAAAGGCATTCAACTTTATAAAGGAAGCAGAACATATAAGTTTGAAAAATTTACAGTCTATGTGATAGAAAAGAAAATCCCATTTTCTCTAGGGAGAAATTCAAGCCAACTGCATAAATTTGCATAAGTAGTAAGGAGCCTGATGTTAATCCCCAAAACCATTGGGGAAATGACTCCAGGTCATGTTAGAGAAACTCATGGTAGCCCCTCCCATTACAGCCCTGGAGACCTAGGAGGAAAAAGTGGTTATGTGGGCCAGTCCCAGGGTCCCCATGCTGGGTGCAGCCTAGGAACTTGTGTCCCAGCTGCTCCAGCCGTGATTGAAAGGGGCCACCATATAGCTTGGGCTGTGGATTAAGAGGGTGCAAGCCTAAGCCTTGGCAGCTTCCACATGGTGTTGAGCCTGCAGGTGCACAGAAATCAAGAATTGAAGTTTGAGAACCTCCACAAAGATTTCAGAAGATGTATGAAAATGCCTGGGTACCCAGGAAAAGGTTTGCTGCAAAGGCAGGCCCCTCATGAAGAACCTCTGCTAGGGCAGTGTAGAAGGGAAATATGGGGTTGAAGCCCCTACACAGAGTCCCTAGTGAGGCCCCATCTAGTGGAAATGTGAGAAGGGGGCCACTGTCCTCCAGACCCCAGAAACACAGATCCACTGACAGCTTGCACTGTGTGCCTAAAAAAGCTGCAAACACTCAGTGACAGCACATGGAAGCAGCGGGGAGGGAGGCTACACCCTACAAAGCCACAGGGGCCAAGCTGCCTAAGACTTTGCAAAAGGTGGGAACCCACCTTTGGCATCAGCATGACCTGGATTGGAGATGTGGAGTCAAAAGAGATCATTTTGGAGCTTCAAGATTTTACTGCCCAGTTGGATTTCAGACTTGCACAGGCCCTGTAACTCCTGTTTTAGCCAATTTCTCCCATTTGGAATGGCTGTATTAACCCAATATTGTGCCCCCATTGTATCTAGAAAGAAACTAGCTTGATTTTGGTTTTACAGGCTCATAAGCAGAAGGTACTTGCCTTGTCTCAGATGAGATTTTGCATTGTGGAATTCTGCCGAAGTGAGTTAAGACTTGGGATACTGTTGAAAAGGCAGGATTAGTTTTGAAACGTGAGGACATGAGATTTGGAGGAGCCAGAGGCTGTGTCCCCACCCAATCTCAACTTAAATTGTATCTCCCCAAATTCCCACATGTTGTGGGAGGGATCTATGGAGAAGTAATTGAATCATGGGGGCTGGTCTTTCCTGTGCTGTTTTTGTAAAAGTGAGTAAGCCTCACAAGATGTGATGTGTTTAGTGGGGGTTTCTGCTTTTGCTTCCTCCTCATTTTTTGCCACTGCCATGTAAGAAGTGCCTTTCACCTCCAGCCATAATTCTGAGACCTCCTCAGCCACATAGAACTGTAAGTCCAAATAAATCTCTTTTTCTTCACAGTCTCTGATATGTCTTTATCAGCAGCATGAAAACAGACTAATACATAGCCTTAAGCTCTGTCCCTGTTACTGCAAAAGCCATGATCTCATCCTTTTATGTGGTTGCATAGTATCCCATGGTGTATATTTACTACCTTTATTAAATCCAGTCTACTTCTGATGGGCCGTTAGCTTGATTTCCTGCCTTTGCTATTGTGAATAGTGCTGCAATGAACATATACATGTATGTCCTTTACAGTAGAATATTTATATAACTTTGAGTATATACCCAATAGTGAAAGTCAAATTAGGTCAAAGGTTAATTCTGCTTTGAGTTCTTTGAGATTACCAAACTGTTTTCCATGGTGGCTGAACTAATTTACATTCACACCCGCAGTGTATACGTGTTCCTTTATTTTCAGCAAACTTGCTAAAGCCCGACATTTTTTGACTTTTAGCCTTTCTTACTGATGTGAGATGGTATTTCACTGTGGTTTTGATTCGCATTTCTCTAATGATTAGTAATGTTCATTTTCTCATATACTTTGTGGCCGTGTGTATGTCTTTTTTTTTGAAAAATGTCTATTCAGTTATTTTGTATA
This sequence comes from Cheracebus regulus, assembly GCA_963574635.1. Taxonomy (NCBI): domain Eukaryota; kingdom Metazoa; phylum Chordata; class Mammalia; order Primates; family Pitheciidae; genus Cheracebus; species Cheracebus regulus. The sequence goes on from CAUYQU010022568.1 coordinate 2,954, forward strand.
CTTTTTAATGGAATTGTTTGTTTTTGTCCTTGTAAATTGCTTAACTTATTTACAGATTCTGAATATTGGACTGTTTTCAGATGCATAGTTTGCAAGTGTTTTCTTCCATTCTGCAGGTTTTCTATTTATTTTGTGATAGTTTCTTTTGCTGTGCAGAAACTCCTTAGTTTAATTCGATTCCATTTGTCAGTTTCTAGTTTTGTTACACTTGCTTTTGGAGTTTTTCGTAAAATCTTTGCCAGGGCCTAGCTACAGAATGGTATTTATTTCCTCAGTTATCTTCCAGGGATTTATAGCTTTAGGTTTTACATTTAAGTCTTTAATCCATCTTGAGTTGATTTTTGTATATGGTGTAAAGAAGGTTGACCCTATGTGTGCCACATTATTTCAGGGTTCTCTACTCTGCTCCATTGGTCTTATGGGTCTGTTTTTGTATCAGTACAATGCTGTAAAGTATAGATTAAAACTGGGTAATGTGACACCTTCAGCTTCGTTGTTTCTTTTTTTTTTTTTTAAGTTGGATTGCCTCGGCTATTTGGGCTCTTTTTTGGTTCAATATGAATTTTAAAGTAGTCTTTTTTTCTAATTCTGTGAAAAATATTATTGGTAGTTTGATAGGAATTGCACTAAATCTGTAAGTTGCTTTGGGAAGTATGGCAATTTTAACAACATTGATTCTTCCTATCCATGAGAATGAAATATTTTTCCATTTATTTGGGTCATCTCTGATTCCGTTGAGTAGTGTTGTATAATTCTCACTGTAAAGATCTTTCACCTCCCTGGTTACCTGCATTCCTAGGTATTTTATTCCTTTTGTAGCTATTGTGAGCAGGATTATGTTCTTGATTTGGTTCTCAGCTTGGATTTTGTTTTTTTATTTTGAGACAAAGTCTCACTCTGTCACCAGGCTGGAGTGCTGTGGTGTGATCTTGGCTCACTGCAACCTCTGCCTCCTGGGTTCAAGTAATTCTCCTGCCTCAGCTTCCTTAGTAGCTGGGATTACAGGTGCACACAATCACATCTGGCAAATTTTTGTATTTTTAGTAGAGATGGGGTTTCACCATGTTGGTTAGGCTGATCTCAAACTGCTGACCTCGTGATCTGCCTGCCTCAGCCTCTCAAAGTGCTGGAATTACAGGCAAGAGCCACTGCACCTGGCTGGGCAGCTTGGATGTTGATGTATAGAAATGCTATTAATTTTTGTACATTGAGTTTGTATCCTGAAACTCTGCTGAAGTTATTTATCAGATCTAGGAGATTTAGGGCAGAGACTATGGAGTTTTCTAGGTATAACATCATCCTAGGTGCATAGAAGGATACTTTGAATTTCTCTTTTGCTATCTGGGTACCTTTTGTTTCATTCTCTGGCCTAATTGCTCTGGCTAGTAAAGCATGTCTAGTACTATGTTAAATAAGAGTGGCAAATGAGTATATCCTTGTCTTCTTCCAGATTTCAAAGGTAATGTTTCCAGCATTTGCCCATTTGGTATGATGTTCACTGTGGGTTTTTGATAGATGGCTCTTATTATTTTGAAATATGTTCCTTCAATTCCTAGTTTGTTGAGGGTTTTTAACATAAAGTGGTGTTGAATTTTATCAAATGCCTTTTCTTCATCTATAGAGATGATCATGTGTTTGTTTTTTTTTTAGTTTTGATTCTATTTATGTGGTGAATCACATTTATTGACTTACATATGTTGAAACATCTTTGCATCCCAGGAAAAAGTCTAATTGATTGTGGTGGATTAGCTTTTTGATGCACTTCTAGATTTGGTTTGCTAGTATTTTTGCATCTATGCAAAAGGATTTTGCATAGATTGGCCTCACAGAAGAGTTGGGGAGGAATTTCTCCTCCTCACTCCTTTGTAATTGTTTCAAGAGGAGTGATACCACCTCTTCTTTATATGTCTGGTAGAATGTGGCTTTGAATATGTCTAGTCCTGGGTTTTTTCTGGTTGATACACTTTTTATTATTGATTTAATTTCAGAACTATTATTGATCAGTTCAGGGATGCAATTTCATGCTGGTTCAGTCTTAGGTGGTTCTATATGTCCAGGTATTTATCCATTTCTTCTGGCTTGTGTGGATACAGATGTTTGTAGTGGCCTCTGAAGATATTTTGTATTTCTGTGGGGTCAGTGGTAACATCCCTTTTTTAAATTCTGGTTGTGTTTATTCAGATCTTCTGTCTTTTTTTCTTTGTTAGTCTCTCTACTATTCTACCTTATCTATTCTTTCCAAAAACCAAATTGTGGAATTTGTTGGTCCTTTATGTGGCTTTTCATGTATCAATTTCTTTCAATCCAGCTCTGATTTCCGCTATTTCTTTTCTTCTGCTAGCTTTGCAGTTTGTTTTCTCTTGTTTCTCTAGTTCCTTTAGTTGTGACATTAGGTTGTTAATTTGAGATCTCTAGTTTTTTAATGTTGGCATTTTGTGCTATAGAATTCCTTCTTCACACTGCCTTATCTCTGTCCCGGAGATTTTGATATGTTGCATCTTCTCATTAGTTTCAAATAATTTCTTGATTTCTGCCTTAATTTCATTATTTACCCAAAAGTCAATCAGGAGCAGGTTGTTTAATTTCCATGTAACTATATGTTTTTGAGAAAGTTTCTTAGTATTGATTTCTACTTTTATTTCACTATGTTGCAAGATTGTGGTTCATATAATTTTTTTTTATTTGCTGAGGATTGTTTTATATGACTGTGAGTTTGTGCCATTGTGAAAATGAGAAGAATGTATATAATGTTGTGTGGAGTAGAGTGTTCTATAGATATCTGTTAATTAGGTCCATTTGGTGAAATGTTGAGTTCAAGTCCTGAATATCTTTGTTAGTTTTGTACCGTGGTGATCTGTCTAAAATTTTCAGTGTGGTGTTGAATTCTCCCAGTATTGTATTATGGTTATTGAAGTTTTGTTCTTCATAGGTCTCTAGGAACTTGCTTTATGAATCTGGATGCTCCTGTGTTGCATGTGTACATACTTAGCATAGTTACATCTTCTTGTTGATATGAGCCCTATACCATTATATAATACCTTTCTCCTCTCTCTTTTGTTTTTTTTATATTTGTTGTTTTAAAGTCTATTTTGTCTGAAATTAGAATAGCAACTCCTGCTTTTTTCTGTTTTCCCTTTGCTTGGTACATTTTCCTCCATCTGTTTACTTTGAGTGTATGGGTTTCATTGCACATGAGATGGTTCTCTTGAAACCAGCATACCACTGGGTCTTGCTTTCTATCCAATTTATAATTTTGTGCCTTTTAATTGGGGCATTTAGTCTATTTACATTCAAGGTTAGTATTGATACTGATATGTGTAGATTTGTGCCTGCATGATATTTTCAGATGTTATTGTACAGACTTGTTTATATGTTTGCTTTACAGTGTTACTGTTTTATGGACTTATGAGTGTTTTTGTAGTGGCTAATAATAGTGTTTCCTTTATGTTTAGCACTCCCTTCAGTACCTCTTGTAAGCAGGTCTGCTGGTTATCTGGTGGTTATGAAATCTCTCAGCATTTGCTTGTCTGAAAGGTATCTTGTTTCTCCTTTATTTATGAAGCTTGGTTTGGCTGAATGCTTAGTAATTCTTTTAAGATGTTGAGTGTAGACTCCTAATCTCTTCTAGCTTCTAGGGTTTCTGCTGACACGTTTGCATTTAGCCTAATGGGGATTCCATTGTAAGCAAACTGCCCCTTTTCTCTAGCTGCCTTTAGTATTATAGATTTTCTTTCATTTTAACCTTGGATAATCTGATGACCATGTGTCTTGCAGATAGTTTTCTCTTTTAATATCTTGTTACCTGCATTTTCTTAATTTGAATGTTGGCCCCTTGAAGTGAGATTGGGAAAATTTTTCATGGAAGATATCCTGAAGTTTTTTCCAAGTTGCTTGTTTTCTCTACCTGTCTTTCAGGGATGTCACTGAATGATAGATTTGGTTTCTTCACATAATCACATATTTCTCAGAAGTTTCATTCATTCCTCTTTACTATTTTCTCTTTATGTTTGTCTGACTGAGTTAATTCAGAGAGCAGGCCTTCACACTCTGAGATTCTTTCCTTAGGTTGGTCAATTCTGTTGTTGGTACTTGGCATTGTATTCTGAAACTCTTGAAGTGAGTTTTTCAGCTCTATCAGCTCATTTTGATTCTTTCTCTAAATAAACATTTTACCTTTAATCTCCTGTATTATTTTATTTTATTGCTTAGAATTCTTGGATTGGGCTTCAACTTTCTCCTGAATGTCAATTCATTCTTTTCCATATGGTGAATTCATCATATTCTTATGGTGAAATTTAATAACCATTGTAATAGTATTTAGAAGTGAGACCTTTAAGAGATGATAAGGCTACAAGAGCTTCTGCCTTCATGGGTGGCATTGGTGTTGTAATAAAGAGTGAACTGGGCTTCTCTTGCTCTGTCTTTTCTTTCTGCCTTCCATCATGGGATGACACAGCAAGAAGGCCCTCACAATATACTGGCTCCTTAATCTTGAACTTCCCAGCTTCCAGACATGTCAACCAGTAAATTTCTACTCAACATGAATCACTCAGTCTAAAGGTATTCTGTTACAGCAGCAAAAAATACTAAGAAACATGAGACCTCAAAAAAAGTTGTCTCTCCACAGAAAAATTGATTACTAAGACACAAAAGAATTTCAACAGATGAAAAATTGATGATACCAGGTTACACAATAGCTTATGTTTACCTATATTATAACTTCTCTAAAGTTTTTTTTTTTGCAAAAATGTTTGTTACTAATAGTAGCTTGAAAAAGCACAAGTGAGCAAAATATTCAGTAAAAATAGTTTTGTACAAAGAAAAGAAATGTTTATTGAAAATGAATTTGAACACTTCACTATGTTCTGCTTTCCTACAGTGTGACCGTAATAAAGAAGTCAATTTTATATCATTGAAATGAGTTAAAGACTGTTGGAACTTTCCTTTGTCAAAGGTGCTCATGGAGATACTATTTATAGTATCTTCAATCTCAAATTACCAAGATTGCAAATATTTGTATTCCTGAATAAATAATATAGATTAATTCTCTCTCTCACACACACACAACACACACACAAATATATCAAGTCATCTTGCTTTCTTCATTTCTAGTACTCCATGAGGAGTTTGTAGTAGTATAAGCATAATTTGTTATCATAAATTATCCAGGTTATTGTGAGTGAGTTCTGTTTAAAACACTAGTTGATGACTTCTAAATGTAGTTCATCTTATTTTTAAATATAGGTAAATATTATGATGGGTAAACATAATAAGTGAACCATTCCATAGACTGTTTACTTCTCATTTATTCATGATCAAATTTGATATAATTTGGAATGTTCTGAAAATTCAGGTATAGTTTGGTGATTGTCATAGCTTAAAGAACAAAAAAATAATATTTTTATTATCAACAATAATAATAGTCCTCATTGGTAAAATATGTAATCATGTTTGGTGAAAAATGTCTATACATCACAAAGTAAAAAGACATTTTTGCTTTCTTCTTTTTTTTTAATAAATTACCTTCCTGTTTACCTGAGCTATCCTCCACTAAGTTGTAGAAAATGAATAGTATTCCAACACATTTTAAATACATAACTCACAAATGGTAAATTTTTTGAGATAACTGCTAAGTATCTTCAATTTCTTATTTATGATCCTTGCTCTTTCCAAATATTCTTAGTTTGGGGAGCATGCAGGGGGCCAGGAGAGGATTTATAAGTCCTTTTGACAACCAAAATCCTTACACTTTCTACATATAATACCTGATTCCTATAATCACATATCATATTGCTGCCTCCATTTCTGAAGTCAGAAGCTAGTATAGCCCATTGTACATTTTTTACAGCTTTGATTGAAGACTTAGTAAGCCTCTTCAGGTGACTCAAACCCAGCATTGTGTTAGTTCTCACTGGCAAAATAGACATCTCTGAGTCTAGTTGTGCCCTCAATCCTACTCTTTGGCTTATGTACATTTAATCTACCTGCATTTCTTTTTTATCCATAGCAGGATTGCCAGTTCTCAAATAAGTTGTCTTGTGAGTCCCCTCAAGAGAGTGAAAAATAAATTATTGGCAACATCAATGGAAAATTTAAACACAATCTGGGAAGGTCAACCAACAAAGCTTGTTGCATAACACATTCTACTGCCAAGTTGAGATTGATATTGGCTGAGTTACAAATTGGTGTGGAGCAAGTGGCCCAAAAGACATTTTCTGTCCAGAGTCCCTACTTTCTATCTTTGAAATGCATCTCCCCATCTGTGGGTCATTGCTTGGAGAGAGGAGAACACAACATATTTGCTTAACTGAGTCTCTCCATTCTCTTTGTTTCTCTCTTTATTTTCTTCCTATTATTTTTTTCAACAAATATTCTGGAACAAGAAGAAATGTATTTCACTATTCTTCTATATCACAAAAGGCTGAAACGTCATCAAAGGGCAACTACATAGTGACCTCATGATCCTTGTCATTTCAACTCTTTTCCAACCATGGCCTCATACTATAATTTTCAGGAAAGCTTCAAAGAAAAAAGGTAGCATGGAATTATACCAGGCTCTGGGATTACTACTTTTGAAAACTCTCTGGTTATTCTCATATTCAACTAGAATTAAAGTTTTCTTACTCTTTACCGTGTCTAACTCCTACCACAGAGAGTAAAAATCCTAACATCTTAGTTTCCATAGGTGCCAGGAGAATTTTAAATATATTACAAGATAATCCTTTCAGCAGATAATTTAAGGATTGGTTCTTGATAGGATTAGTAGGAGATAAAAATTTTGATCCTCAGGGTATACTGTTCTCAAATCGCCACTTTATGGTAATATTAGATTTTGTATATTTTTTCCTGGATGAATTTTCTTTTTAAAAATTTGAACTTACTAAGAATAATTTCCAGAAGATATCTCAATTTCTTTAAAATAGAGTATAAGTGAATCTATACTGAATAAGGCATACAGTAAATTTACAAATTATTTCTCCAAACAGCTTTATTCTCAGAAAGTATATTTGTTAAAGGATGATCATTAACGAAGTACATTAAAAATAAAATGTAAAATAAAGGTGCACAGTTTCACTGATACCAGCAACCAAGTCATCATGTAAACTATAAGGATATACTTCCAAGAGTTAATAAATTGTATTAAAATAAAAATAAATATGCATCACTTTGACTCTAATTGGTTTTCTTATAGTTTTTTAAAAATGCAAATAAAAGGTTTAGTGGTTAAAAACTCAACATGGTAGAATTTTTATTGGATTACAGTGCTTAGTTGAATTTATAAAATAAAATCTGTAAAAATAGATGCATTTATCTCTTGTATTCTTTTTTCTTTTTGGGGTGATGATTATATTTAGGTAATAGGAGAGAAACTTTTGCTTACATTTTTAGTTTTTTCTCCCTACCCTCAACAGGGGCTGACTCAATAGACAGCCATCCACCTGAAAGAAGATTGCAGTAAGAAGAGAAGGAAGAACACATAAAGCTGACTTGGAGGAAGTTTATGAAAATGGCATTCATTTCAGCTGCTAGAACTGATTCGTTTATCCAGAGTCTGGTACATACTCAAGATAAAATCCGCAATTTAATTAAATTCCAATTATGGCTTTAAATGAGAAATGTCAAAACATGACAGTTTTATAATTAGCCATATATAGGTAAGTGTGTGTGTGTGTGTGTGTGTGTGTGTGTGTATGCACGTGCGCTCATGCATGCGCACACACATGCATGTCTTGGTACATGACTATTTTTGGGTTTGAGGGCTCTGTAGGAGCAAACTGTATGTCTTTAATTTGTTCTAAGAGAACAATGCTCTAAACGGTTAAAATAAGACCCATCAGAACTTCAATTAGATTGAAGTACACACCACTGGAAGATACTTGAAGTGATTTTATTTTACATTACCTTACCAGTATCTCCTAATTTTAAATGATGCTTTAGTACATTTTTCCTCACAAATAAATATTTCTATTACTAAATATCAAGAAGTAATTCCTTTAAGTGTCAGATCACTAAACAGCCATTTAAATTTATTAGGAAATGCTCAAATTTGGGACTAAATCTGTTCCATTTCTATAGCAATAGAAGTCCTTGAAGAAACAAAACATTCCAACAACCTGGCCTGACCTTGACTTCCTCTAGGGCAGAACAAAACAGCATGCTGCAAAGCACTGAATCTTGCCTAGCTGAAGTGAAGGTCACTTCAGTGCCTATTGGGAGGTATTTCTGTTACACTGAAACCACTAAAGCAAAAATCAAGATGTTTGAGGGGCAGCAGCAATAAGGCAATCATTCCCTTTTCTATCTCTTCATAGCATCAGTGTGACAAATCTCTTACAGGGAAAATACCTCTGAATTGCCCATAGTCTACCAGGTGAGAGGACAGACACAACTACAGCTTTTCTTTAAGGGCAAATGAACAAGTCTAGAGGAAATGTTTTTCTCTTTACCAGATTCTGAGCTTTTCTCTCTCTCTCTCACTCTTTTTTTTTATTGATATATCAATGACTAAAATTCAGAATGATGTACTTTTACTGAGAACCTTTTTAATTAAATTGATATATGAAAGAATCACTTAGAAATTTTGAAATTGAGAATTAAGTTCATATTGATGATTTATGATGGACACTCTCTCGGTACATTTGTGTTGCTATAAAGGAATATCTGAAGCTTAGTAATTTATAAAGAAAAGAGGCTGATTTGATTCACAGTTCTACAGACTATACACAAAACACGAGGGTAATATCTGCTTCTGGTGAGGATTTCAGCCTGCTTCCACTCAGGGAAGGGGCGCCAGCTTAGGACGATGACATGGCCAGAAAGGGCACAAGAAAGAGGGAGGTGGTTTCACACTCTTTATAACAAACAGTTCTGGGAAGTAGGAGTGAAAATTCTTTGCCATAGGAATGGCACCATGCAATTCATAAATTATCAGCCCCAGAGATCCAATCACCTTCCTTTAGATTCAGAGGGCAAAAATATCCAAACTATCTGACACATAGGTTTTAACTATACATTATACTATCATGAAGAGTCACATTTACTAGGCTATTGCCTTTATACTTCCATTTTTTAAAAAAGTATCCAAATATGTTGCTGTTTTTCAACAAACATACATATTCTGACCATATTATTTATTATCCAAATAAGGACTTTTCATAATTAAATAAGTACAGTGGTTGGGCCAGGTGCGGTGGCTCACGCCTGTAATCCCAGCATTTTGGGAGGCTGAGGCCGGTGGATCACGAGGTCAAGAGATCGAGCCCACCCTGGCCAACATGGTGAAATCTCGTCTCTACTAAAAGTACAAAAAATTAGTCGGGCATGGTGGTGCGTGCCTGTAGTCCCAACTACTTGGGCGGCTGAGGCAGAATTGCTTGAAACCAGAAAACGGAAGTTGCATGAGCCGAGATGGCGCGACTGCACTCCAGCCTGGCGATAGAGCGAGACTCTGTCTTAAAAAAAATAATAACTAAAATAAAATAAAATAAGTACAGTGGTAGAAAGTGAGGCCATCCCAGAATACTGAGATCTATAGTTATCCTTAAAATACTGTATTTCCTGTTATGTAAACCTATTTCCCATGTTTTTACAATAATAATTTAACTATTAGTGCATATGTAGTTTAAGACAATGATTTGCATTTAACATTTCTCTGCATAAAATTAAATTTTGTGTGCATTAATAAAATCCTGTGCTTCTCTGGGCTTCTGAATAAAACATGCTGTAAGAACGTAAGTGTGACAGAAATTTGAGCACTTTTTACATTAATAATAAAAAAAAAAGCCTGGTTTGGGCAGGTGATAAAAGAGAAAAAGCCATGAAAATACATCACTGTCTTTTGATTATTCATAGAAAATTCTATTTTAATATTGATTAAAGTTTAACAAAATGAAATTTGAAACAAGACTACTCTGATAATTACTGAACAGGGGAGATATGTGTATTCTTTTTTTTAAGGAAATAGTGGAAGGCTTGAATGGCACAGGGACAAGTTAACAATAGCATTCATTAGAATTCTCCATTTGCTACTGAGTTAGTATTTTCCTGAAATTAAGTCAGCTTCTATATCTGAAATAGGCTAGTTGCAGAGAATTTGATATAATATTTATTATATTTCCTGGCTTTAATGATTTAATATGTAGTATTTGATGTATGATATGATATATGCAATCACATAAAGCATTATATACTAAGTTCAATAACTCTGATCCCACTATCTAGTCTAAGAATTAGAATAAATTTCACATGGTTACATCTCCTATGGTATCTCATCACCCTATATCACCTCTTGAAGTAACCACTATCCTGAGTTTTATATTCATCATTTTCCATTTTCTAAAGAGAGATTAATCACATATATCTCTAACCTTAAAAATGAAACCTTTACATTTTGCTTTACTTTGAAGACTATAAAAAGTGTGTAGACTCTGCAACTTGTTGTTCACTATTTTTATTTATAAGATTCTTTCATGAAAGATTTACCTACAGTTAATTTGCACTGCAGAATAATTTTGCATTTTGTGAATATATCATTTATTTACAAATTTTGTTGTTCTTTATCTATGAGAATATTCGAGATTTTTTCTGTTTTAATATATTAATGCATACATTTACAAAATTGTTTTCCTGAGTTGCTAACTCAATTCATACTTTCAAAAATGATGTGTAAATATTTCTATTTATCAGTATTGTCACTTGATATTATCAACTATTTTTTTCAATTTAGCAGTTGTAAAACTGTCGCTTATTTTTGACCAATTTTTAATACACATACAAGCCTTTAGTATTTCCTTTTTTGTAAACTACCCTCACATTTTTTTGTCCAGTTTTCTACTGGGTTATTTCTTTTTCTTATGCATTCATATTTCTACAATAGAATCTTAATACTAAATCCTTCTTGGTTTTGTAGGTTGTAGATATATTTTCCCAATTTGTGGCTTGCCTTTTTATGCTATTTATTATAAATTTCTAGCAATAAGTATCATATTACATATAGTTAAACTTATGAAACTTACACACAACGCTTTGTGCATTCTGTGTTTCGTTTGTTTGTTTGTTTGTTTTTAATTGAGACAGGCAGGGTCTTTCTCCGTCATCCAGGCTGCAGTGCAGTGGTGTGTTCATGGCTCACTGCAGCTTTAGCCTCCTGGGCCCGAGCGATCCTCCCTCCTCAGTTTCCTGCATAGCTGGGACTACCTGCATGGGCCTTCATGGTCAGCTAACTTTTGTATTTTCTGTAGAGACAAGGTGTTACTATATTGCTCAGGCTGGTCTCAAACTCCTGGACTCAATCAATCCACCCACCTCAGCGTTCAAAAGTGCTGTGATTATAGGCATGTGCTTTCAATATCTTCTATAAGTTGTACCTACATACCCCAATGTCATAAAAATAATTCCCTAGATATATTCCTAAAATATATAAAGTTTTGACTTGCATTTTAAACTCTTTAATTTTAAACTCTTCATCTGACATTGATTTTATTTGTTAATGAAGAAAACATGAATCTTTTTTAAAAAAATAGAGATAATCAATCATCAAATAAAAAATTTTGGAAAGTATATCCCTTCATTATTGACCTGCTTTCTGCTTCTGTCACAATAAATTTCTAAATATAATCTTTGTGCCACAGCTCTATGTTATGTTCCATTCATCAGTCTATCTATACTTGTATCAATAAAACACATTTTCAGAATGTAGAACTGTATATAATAGTCTTGGTAACTGTTAGGCCAGATCTCACCACTTTTTGTTATTTGTTAAGGACTGTATTTATTCTTATATACAAATTTTGTAATCAGCTTGAGAAGTTCATTACAAAACAATGTTGAAGTTTAGACTAAAAGCTTCGTTGACTCTGAGGTCAGTTTTGGGGCAAATTAGTGTCCCTATGATTATATCTATTTTTGTATGTATATATAACAGGTTTTTGTCCTTCCATTTAATGCGCTTTAAAAACAATTTTCTAACTTTCCTAATTCAAAGTTGTATGGCATTTTTAGGTTTGTCATTTAGTATCACATACAGTTTATTGTTCTTCTGATTGGTATTTAATTTTATTTTCTTTCTCTCAAAATTTGTTGCAAGTTCAGAAATGCAATATAGTAGCCAGACAACTTTCAAAATTCTTATTAGACCATTATAGGATCTGTGAATAATTATTGCTTTGTTTCTTCACTTTAATCCCTATTTTGTTGTTCATTTGTTTTTGCACTAAGACCACAGTATAGTGTTCAAAAATAATTGGCATTCTTGTCTTATTTTTAATCCTAAAAAGAATGTGTTTGGTATTTCATGACAAAGAATGATGTTTCTTCATATATAAGTTAGATAGCTTTTGTCAGATTAAGTAAGATTTATTCTTGGTTTAAAATAGCTTTTCATATATATTTACTGAATTTTATAAAATAAATGCCAATATCATGAAAGATATTTATAATATTTTAATGAAAATATTTACTTTTAAACACATTTTGTTTGTATCTTAGTTTCCTTTAATAACTAGTGAGCTTTCTCAATCTTTTTCAAAATAAATTAGAAGTAGGTTTTCATTAATTCTTATTTCTTGAATGATAGCCTTCTGTGTTTCAATTCTAGATTGCCTGCTCCACTCTGTTTTGAAAATCATCTATTTCTTCACTCTGGGTACATATAAATCTTAGCTCTTGCTTTCCTTGTGAAACAGTCTGAGTAATTTCTTGATAAAGGGTCTTCCATTTTCCTACTTTGTTTTTCTTCATCTCTTTTTATTCTCCTAGTAACCTAAAATATTAAATTAACTAATCTTCTGTTTTCTTAAACAATTTAATTTTAAATAATTACAGTTTGCTTTTAGGACATTTCTACATGTTCATTATAAAACTTATCACAGTCCTTCTAAAAGGTTCTTTAATGTTACTATTGTTATACCTTTTACTAATTTAAACATTTCATACATACATATATATTGTATTCTGTATTTAATGACCCCAATACCTAAGTAATTTTTTTCCTGTTAATTCTCACTCTTGGTGATTTTTCTCTTGGTATACATATGTTTGTTTTTAGAAACTTTGATTGTGAATTCCTATTCTGTTAATAATATTCAGTGGAGAATCTAAGTTTAGCTTGCTCTTTTTTCCTGGAATAATTTGTATATTCCAGTTAAGATATAAGGGCAGCTTTCATCTGAACCCAGAAATCGTCATCAGAGTTTACCAACTGCTGTCCACAGTTCATTTTCCAGGTTACAAAGATCACAGTGGTATTTACTCTTCATTCAATTTCACTCTTTTTCAATTTTACTCTTAATTATTACTTAAGCCCAGGTTTTAGCCAGTAAATTCCTACTCAGTCTCCCAGGGTGGTGCTGGTAGTGAGGGCTCTTTGGAGATATCCTCCTTTCTAGGAATTCAGCAATTGAATTAAAAACTTGTATTGTGGAAGATCTACTTATTTTGCAGTAGAAGAGCCTTCAGTGTATCTTGTATGCTCTGCTGATGAAAGTGAAAGTTCTAAGGCATTTCTGGAAGTGTTATTTGCTCTTAAATTATATTCTCACATAGAAAAACAATGTAAATCTAAACTATATCAAGATTAAATGGTTGTATGCATATGAAGAATTTTGTGGAGTGCACATATTATATTTAAATTGTTATTATTATCATCAGTAGCATTACTCTTATGAAGGATGGATATTTATAAATGTTCAAATAACTCATTCATCTTATAACAGTCACACCACCCTCATATGTAATATTCTCCTTACAAATAGTTTCATCTATGTGTAAATCCATAAATACATTATTTTGTTTTCTAAAGCTCCTACCATAAAATTGTGTCTTATTACAAAATCTGAAAATGAATTTTGACTTTAGCCTTTTTACATTTATTTCTATGAGCATCATTAATTGGGCATCTAAATTATATATATTTTAAGAAATGGTGAAAAATTTGAATGGCACAGGGAAGAGATTAAAATAGCATTAATTCTAATTCTCCAATGCATATTAATGTGCATTCTCTCATTCTGTATCTTTGATAGAATAGTTTCAGAGAGTTTAAGATCACAATAATGACTTTTTTTCATATTTCCTTGTTTAATGAATTATGTAGTGTTTGATGCATATAATTATAGAAAGCATTATATACTAAATTGAATAACTCTGATGCCACTATTCAGTTTAAGAATTGGAATATATATCACATGGTAACATCTCCTATGGTATCCCATAAGCCTACATCACCCCTTGAAGTAACCACTATCCTGAGTTTTGTATTCATCATTTTCCATTTTCCAAAGAGAGATTAATTACATAGATCTGTAACCTTAAAAATGAAAGCATTACATTTTGCTTTATGCTAAAGAATATAAAACGCAATATCTCAAAATGAACTTTGACTATAGCCTTTTTACATGTATTTATATAAGCAGCATTAATTGTGTGTCTAAATTGTGCAAGACACTTCACTAGATACTGGGAAGATAAGGACATGTAAAAAAGAGTCCCTGTCCTAAAAGGGTTACAATCCAACATCTTTTGAGTTACAAAGTTAAAAAAAAATTCAAATAAAGAGACTGTAATTTGTGAGCTATTGTAATCATATCTGTACCTCATACTTCTTTTTCTTTTTAACCCTCTGTTAGCAAGTCTTAGTGATAAGTGCTTGAGAGATTTTAAAGTTATGCAAAAAGAATGTGGATGAAAGGAAACTGAATTTCCTTTGAAGTTTAGAGTTCAAAGCAGCACATATTCTGTTATAACAGATTTGCAGAGATACATGAGGCATTCACAACAGCTCTTAGGTCAAGATTACCTGGATGTGTTTTGGACTCTGTTAGCCTACATGAAGCAAAAATAGATCCTCACTGGGAAGTCTAAATAAAGGATGGTCTCAAAGGCAAATTGTCAGTGTCCCAAACATTCTAGGAGAAAAGAAATTTTAGTAAGTAATAATCTAAAAACTTATTAAATACTGTGCTTTTACTATTTTCCATGTACTCTCAAATGCATATTAATGTACATTTTCTCATTTAATTTCCCTAATAATAGACAGTTGAATTCTTTGGGCCTTTGATTATTTAACCCAAGGTTATATGGTTAGTAACAGACAGGGTTAGGACTCATTCCATTAATAAATTCTCCTCCCTTTCTCCATTCATCTATTGGCCTTGGGAATCATATCTCTGTAGGGAATGAATGCATCAGATGTATGGACACTTTGCCTTTTTCTAATTCCATTCAAGAAGTGTTCAATTCCATGTAAGTACCCATATGACATTTAAGTTCTGGTAATACGGATTTTGAGTATATAGGCTGAGTGTCCTTTATCTGAAATGCTAGAGCCAGAAGTATTTTAGATTTCAGAATTTGTTTTTCAGATTTTGAGATATCTGCATGATATCTACCCAGCTGTGCATCTCACATCCTAAAGTCCAAAATCTGAAATGTCCAAATGAGCACTACCTTTGAGCATCATATCAGTGTACAAAGAGTTTCAAACTTTAGAGCATTATGGATTTCAGATTTCCAGATTAGGTATACTCAACCTGTACCTATTTCTTGTAAAGGTGTTTTCTATGGGAAACCAAAAAGATTGCTTTGATCTTTGGATAGCTTAATATTTTATGAAGAGATACTTTTTTGGTTGCAAGTATTAATAAGCATTAAGCTAGAGTTTTGGTTTTCTTTGCTCATTTGCTTAGTCTTAAGTAAGTTTATTAGTAGCTGAAATATCACTCAAAACTCAAGGATAGACTCTGCATAAAAGTTGTATGAAAGACTGCTTTTAAGAATCTGAATGCCATTAGAAATGAAAATTGCTATTTCTGTACTCTCTTTCAATTGTCACAGGGTCACGTATAACTCACTCTCTTGTACATTTATTTTGTTCTCTCTTTATGCAAACCAGCTTTCCTGGGTTTTTAATAGACTTCACCACTGAACAAACCTTACATTTTTAAGTGTCAGGTACAGGCATTTTCAGACAGTAGGCATGTTTTCTTTTCAATCCCATCCCAATTTCAAGTTCTCAAAAGAGAAAAATCTGAATTGTCTACCTCCAATCTGTTTCCCCTTCTACTTCATTCAAAGTGCCTAATGTGTTAGAGTCGTGTGGTAGAAGTATAGATTTCTGGTCATAGTGATGATGTATTTGCGCAGAAATAGGAGCGCATTCTCTAGGAAGACATGCTCAAAGAGGCGCTATTATCCTATGAGGAAGGCATAAAGGATTATATACATTTTAATATTTTTAGCTATTGGAACATGATACCATGTTGAATTAATCGATTAGGACTGTGCTATCTGCCAAAGTTTATAAGTAGTTTGATAGAGTAGCTGTTTTTAGGATTTTATCACCCTAAGCATTGTCAAAAGTGAACCTCTAGAACACCAAAATAGCAAGCCAGATCCAGCCCAAATTCCCTTTAACTTCTCTGCATAGAATATATATAGTATACTAAGTTCACTAAGAATAAGACACTGAAAAGGCCCTTGGGCTAACTTTTAAGCTTTATCTTCAAGACAACCATATGGCCAAACAAAGCATTACTTTGGAAAAGGTCATTGATATTCTTAAAACACAGACACACTCACACATTTCCAAATACCTACTTTACACAATGAGGAACATGTGTAATAACATACTCAGGCTTTTAGATACATAGGAAAATCAGAGGAATGACTTTCTCAGACTTAACCTATTCACAAACAGCATTCCAAAATTATTTGATAAAAAGAATGCAGTAACATTATCACAAAGAATGTTAATGTTCAAATTAAGCAATAATATATTTATATGTATGTATTTTTATGTAAGAAAAGGAATATTTTTATCAAAACCTTTCTCTTAACCAGTGGGCCAAGAGATCTACTGCCAGGGGAAAGAAAAGCAAGAACAGATCATTAAGCTAAGTATGCATTAATTAGTGAGATATGTAATTGAAGGGTAAATTCTTCCCTATACCATCCTCTCCAAGCACAGTGTAGTTGGTCTAAAAGGTTGCAAGGATTGGAAGCAAAAGAAAATACACACAATTGGTTCATTATCATTTACCATGGTCACTTTCCCTACTTTTCTTTCTTATAATAAATAACTCTAATATAACAGAAAGTGAGTGCAGGTTCAAATGCTTAAAAATGTACTTTTAAATTAACATCAAAATGAATACTCTGCATAGTATTTGAGGGTGATGGCTAAAATAGAAAATGTTTATAAATTAATGCTAATACTGTATATTGTATCAAGTTAGCTAAACAATGAATGAAGTTGCATTGGTAAATATAAGACATATTAGAAAGTGAAATTTGTATTAATTACATTTATAACATTATCACTATTTTAAACTCATTTACATAGAGTATTGAAAAATCTTGGATTTACAATTGATAGTAAAAATTAATCTGAGATTTACAACTGAGAGTAACAAGAAAATGTTAAAACGAACAAAATTATGAGTATATTAAGTACTCAATCAATAACGTAGAACCATTTGTAGCACACCAAATCTTTTTCCTACATGTTTTCATGGTAGTTTAAATCCAAAATGCTTTCTGTGAAAACCTATGTTAAATTTAATTTGAATTTGATAAATATATTTATATATTATATTTATAAATAACATGTAATTATATGTTATATAATGCATAAATTATTTAAATCTTAAAACAATACATTTGAGGACAATAAGAGGATCATCACTTGTAGAATATTGTTTTCAAAACACTGTTACTCATTAAAGGCAATTGAATGGTATTTATTTATGTTGATTATTTATTTCAGACTTTGCTATTGGTGCTTTACTTTTTTGTAATAAAAAAAGCGTTTTGCTATAAGTCATCAAATTCTCATTCCCAAATGACACATTTCAAAACTGTAAAGCAAATTAAATAAAATAAGAATATTATATCATATTCACATAGTCCACAAAATTAAAAATATTGCACAAGTCCAGAAATGCCAGAATTTTTGCATTACTCTTTCTTACCTGCTTGTGAGCATGGTCATATGAATTAATGTGATTGTCAAACTCCTGATGCTTATAGTACTGCTTGTCACAGAGTTCACAGTAAAAATTGGCCCTCAGATCTTCCAGAGCTTTTGCTATGGTATTTTCCTTCTCAGCATAGTCCTGAAAAATAAAATTTCAAGGAAGGATACAATTAGCTCTCCTCTGTGTTTACTTTGTTCTAACAGTTCTCAACTACAGTACAATAATTAGATTTAGAAAACAGAATACAGCAAAGAGAAAAATAAAGCAAATACCAGAAAACCAAGTTAGAATAAATTATGACTTAAAAATTAGAAGACTAACAGAAGAAGCCAAGATAAATAACAGAAAAATAGCACAAATGTGGAGGAGAAAAGCAAACTATAGAAATAAATAGAAGTCCTTGATTGAAAAAGTTCCTATGCTAGGTTAGCATAAAAAATGAAAGTCACATAGCTAACTTGATTCAACTGTAGATCCCTGGCAATGACTCAGCTAACATAAAACTATTTTATTCTGAACATTTAAAATGTGTTCTGTTTGAAAAGATCTATATTTGTGCTAAAATATTCAAGTTTCGTATTTGTTTTTTCCTTAATTATCTATATATTAACTTATTATCCATTCCAACTAGACATTTAACTTGACTTTTTTATCCTGACCCATATCGATTTAGAATGAACATTAAAATAATCTTTCTTTATTGGAAATTAAAACACTATTCTGCAAGTTAATTGAGTTCTTTACCTAAACTGAAAAGGACTAAACTGCATAAGCAGATTGTTTTCACCACATTCACAGTAAATAAAGACAATGAAATAACAAACCCTGAGAAGATGAACATTAGCCAGTCATCATTAACTTTTGTTTACAATGCATAAAATGACCAAATGTTTGACTGTGGCTTTTAAGTTACTTGCTTACTTAAATGTCAGTTAATTACATGTCATATATAATGGCAAAATTGAAGCTCTCTCTTGCTTCCTCTGGCCACATATGATCTCTGAACCTACTGGTTCCCCTTCCTCTTCTCCTATAAGTGGAAGCAACCTGAGGCCCTCACTAGATGTAGACAATGTTCAGTGTTGCCAATTCTCACAGAATTGGACAATGTTTCAACGTGTAAATATTATTCATGATGTGAAGAAGATCTAAACTTCAGATCTCACTATAAAATATATTTCTAACTTCCAGATTCTGTTATATACAACTACTTTAAAATTCAAAATAACTAGGCTGGGTGCAGTGGCTCATGCCTGCAGTTCCAGCATTTTGGTAGGCTGAGGAGGGTGGATCACTTGAGGTTAGGAGTTCGAGACCAGCCTGGCCAAAAGAGCAAAACCCCATCTCTACTAAAAATACAAAAATTAGCAGGGTGTGGTAGCAGGTGCCTGCAATCCCAGATACTCAGGAGGCTGAGGCAGGAAAATTGCTTGAATCTGGGAGGTGGAGGTCGCAGTAAGCTGAGATCGTGCCAATGCACTCTAGCTTGGGTGACAGAGAAAGACTCTGTCTCAAACAAAAAAAAAAAAAGAAAGAAAGAAAAAAAATTCATAATAACTATATATTCAAATATCTTATATACTACTATAAAACACACGTTTGGCACTGGAATTTAGAGGTAAAATGTAGTTTTCTATATGGCAATGGCACTTATCCTCCCTAAATACACAGATTAGAAAGGGCTCATAGTCGATAATTAAAGCCATTTGTTTAAATCATTTCTACAATACTGAAAAGTGGTTCAAAAGTAATTTAATGCATGACTAATACTTTAGTTATGTTATTGCACTGTATATTTGTGCATACATCACATATAATAAAGTTCACCATGATTTGGGATGCATACTTTGTAGTAATCAATGAATACATTTTTCATAATACATAGCTTACTTTCTCATTTTAAAGACAATGATCTATTGTTATGTTTTGTTAGTTTTATCAACTGCACAACAAAGGTGACTGCTATAGTTTAGATACTTTCTCCTTCCAAATCTTATGTTAAAATGTGATCCCCAATGCTGGAGGTAGGGACTAATGGGAGGTATTTGGGTGATAAGGGTGGATCCTTCATGAATATATTAATACCCTCCATGGAGGATGGAGGTGAGCAAGTTCTTATTACATTAACTATACTGAGAGCTGATTGTTAAAAAGAGCCTAGCAGCTTCCCATAGCTTTATCTTGCTGCCTTTCGTACTATGTGATCTCTGCATCCACCTGCTGTCCTTCTCCTCCTTCCATCATGAGTGGAAGCAGCCTGAGACCCTCACCAGCTGCAGATGACAGCACCATACTTCTTGTATAACCTGCAGAACCATGAGTCAAATAAATTTATTTTCTGTATAAATTACTCAGCCTCAGGTATTCTTTTAGAACAACACAAATGAACTAAGACAGTGATAAATCACAAAATAACTTCAATTGTTTATGTATAATTCCATCAGTTTCAACAAATAATGCACCATTTCTCAGCAAATTTGTGAATTATTCCTACTTATATTAATTGATTGCTTCCAATATGTTAAAAACACTTAGTTTAAAAAGGTAAAAGTAAGTAATATAGATCTAAACTGCTTACTGAATTTTCAGTAAAATCTTCAAAATAATACTTTATGGATTAGCCAGTTTAAAGGAAACAAAAATTAAGTAATATGATTTCATGTTTAAAGCATTTGAGGTAGACATAACATTCTAATCAAAATAGGAAATGGAAATAATTTTGGGATTAAAGCTGAATTAGCTCTCTGAACAATGTTAAACTAACAGAAATTTCATGGTAAACTAGTTGATTTTCCCCATTCATTATAATTATAGCAAAGCTACTTCCTCTCGCTAAATATTTGATTAGTTCTTATTATGTTGTAAAGTTTTTTATTTTTAATAAGATTGAGATTCCTCTAGAGAAGCAATAATTGTTTTCTGTTTACTCAGTCTACAAAAGTGAGAAGGTTTTAGTGGAACAGAATTCTTGGTCAAATCACATGCTTCAAAAATATTAGACTTAGCCTAGATTTGAAGATAAAAACAGTAATTTAACAGTAACTATAGTTAACATTCATTTAGTGCTTATTCAGGGTCAGTCACTGACGAAAAATTTGGAAGTATTAACTTATTTAATTTTGATTCTTTTCACTTCCTTACTTTACAGATGGAAATAATGAAGCACAGGAAAGTTAAGTAGCTCCAGGATATAATAAGTAAATGTTCAGTCCATATTTAATTATTTCTAAACTTTTAAGCACATAAAAAAGAGAGAATAGTATTATAATGTCTATGTATCCACTAATCAGCTTCAACAACTATAAACTCAGGATCAATCTTGATTTATCGCATCCTAACCCATCTCACACCCTTTCATCTTGCCCAAATAATTTTTAAATACATTCCCAGTTTTATATCATTTTATCAATAAATATTTCAGTATATATCTCTAAACTAGAGGAACTTTTAAAAAACAAAGTCACAAAGGCAATATCAGACAGAAACAAAAACAGCAGAGAAACCACAGTCATTTTTTATTGTCATCAAATATCCCAGTCACTGTGTGCAAATAGCTCTATTTCTCTAATATTTCAAAATAGGTTGTTCAAAACAAAATTCTGCTAAGGTCCATAAAGTACAGTTTTCATGCTTCTTAGTCTCTTTTATTCTGCAGTTCCCCATCTCTTCATATTATTTTTCATTACAATTTATTTTTTAGAAAAAATTTTTTAAATTATACTTCATATTTTAAAACAGGCTAATAACTATACAAAAGTTACAGAACTATGACAAAAGACTCATAATATTTTCCCTTAAATAAAATTATTGTTAACATTTTGATATATTTTTGTTTTCTGTTGCTTTCTATCTCTAACCACCTGTAAGATATTAAAAGAAACATAGCATGATTGAAGTTAAGTTTGCAAGTGACAGCACAGTTACAAACATATTTGAACCAGACTTTCAAGTTGATGTTAAGTGCAATTAAGGAATCGAGGCTGTGTTCTAAAAAACACTAGCAGTATACAAAAGACTTCATTGTTGTATGTGTATCTTAAGGGAAATGAGTCATATATATTGTTACTGATCATACATTTAAAAACATAGCTGTAAAGAAAATCAGTCCTAGTTAGGCTGCCATGTTCCATGACCCTTCTCTTTCATTGTGGTTAATGCTGAAACAGTCACTGACTGAGATTAGAAAGTACTTATTAAATACAGACATCCCACTGCAGAAAGTCAGAGATACATTTGAGTGAGATGAAAATGGAGCACTGCTGTTCTTATATATACAATCCAAAAGGTTCACCCTCTATCAGGTAGAGCCATTCTATGTTGAACTATGAACACAGCTTCTGTACTGTGTCACTGAGAGTAAAGGCAGAAAGTGAAAAAGAAAGACACTCTTTCTGCAACTAGTCAGGTCATTCTAACTCAGCACATTTTATGTATATATATATAAACAGTAAAGGTTGGATCCTTACCTTTAGGAAAGCAGTATGCATATAACTCCAAATTATAAAATCATAAATCTTAATTGGTGGCCACAGCAACTAGGCAGTACAATATATTTTGTAGACAATGAAGTGAGGTAGAGAAGTTAATGGTTTGCCCATACCCCAAGGACAATCCATCCCCCTGATACTAAAATATGAATAACACCAAAATAGAAGCTTGAAGAGAGCAACATTATTTTCCAATATGATGTAATTCATAGTGGCCTTATCATAGCATATGGTCTCTTTCCTAAGATATTCTTAATTGGGTATGCACAAGTAACCTTCCCTGACAAGTGTGAGCTACTTCAAGGAAAGAACTTGTACAGGTTTTGTTTATTGCTGTATTTCAAGAGCTTTTAACAGAGCCCAGCATTAGCAGACACTCAACAAATAACAAATAACACTAGCACTGCCCTTTTTGTCTTGAAAGTGAGTACAGAGGAAAGAGGGTCAATGCCAGCAAGATGATGGAAAATAGGACTCTAGCACTTATCTCCTGCAGAAACATCAATTTGAACAACTATTGATACACACAAATACCTTCACAAGAGCTAAGGAAACCAAATGAGAGATTATATCACCTGCATATAGTACAGAAACAAAAGACACATGGAGGAATGTAGGAAAGACAGTATTACATTACTCACGTCACCCTTCTACCAACTCCAAGCAGCAAAGCATGGAGATATTTTCCACATGGGGAAGGAGAGGGATGTGAACACAGGACTTTGTATCAGAACCCAGCACCAAGCCTGTTCCAAGAAAACTAATGCTGGGCAGGGCCTCACATCCCCAGATTCCAGGCTAGCACCTCTATATCTGCCCTAGCACTAGGTTAGATCTGTATCCCTAGGCTCCAGGCCTGAGCAACAGACTTGATCTCTAGGCTGCTCCATCACTGGGCTGACCTCAGTAGCCCCAGGCTCTGGACCTCATCCAGCACAAGGCTGGCCACAGCAGCCTCAGGCTCTGGATTGCCTCTACCTTCCGGCCAACCCCAGAGGCTCAAGGCTCCTGAGTGCCTCAGCACTGAGCTTGGCCATGGCCCCAGGCTTTAGGCCTGACCCCACTAAAAGTTTACTGAAGCCCTAATTATCAGGTCAACACCTACAAAACCAAACCCCAGGCAATCACCTTCAGATACAGGATCGAGGCCCAGTCATTCCCATGCCAGTGCCTGTGGCATCAGGTTCCAAGCTGGTACCCACCAACAGGGCCTCCAAGTCTACCCTGGCACTAAGCAAGTTCCCATAGCTGCAGAATCCAATGTTTAAAAACATTGAACTCAGAAGCAGAAAGAGAATGGTGGTTTCCAGTGGATAGGGGTGGGGTGGGGGTTAAGGGTTTGGGGAAATGTTAGTCAAATAATACAAAATTTCAGTTAGGAAGAATAATTTCAAGAGATCTAGTTTCACAATATGGTGACTATACTTAATAACAATGTATTGCATTCTCAAAAACTGCTAAGAGGGTAGATTTTAAGTGCTCTCTCCACAAACAAATTAAAAGTATATGAGATAATGCATATGTTAATTAGCTTGATTGGGACATTCTACAATACATACATACATATTTCAAAACAACATATTATTCTTGGTAAATACATAAAAAGCTGCCAATTAAAAATAAACTTTTAAAAAGAAAATGTGTAAAAAGCAAACAGAACAGAAATTAGAAATACTAGATTCATACTATTAAAATAACTGCTCATGGTTGGGAGTGTGGTACCCAGTCATTTCAGGAACACTTTTGTAGTTCATACTAAGCTAATACACAAATTACCATTGATAAATAGTAGTTGTAATCACATACATCCTTGCATTTCTGCTAGAAATATCCTATTTAAATTAGTTAAAATTGCAAAGATATAAATAGATTGGGAACTGTTAATATATGATTATTTTAAATGTTGAAAAATACCATTTGTATGTAGTTAACATTTAAAATGCTGTGGAAAATCAATCTCTATTCTCTATTGCTCCCTCAAGGATAACAGCATCTTTGTGATTTATATGTAGTATAAATTTCATTTATAATTTCATTATAAATTCATAAGAAAGTCAAAACACAACAAACAACAGCAAAAAAAAAAAGTCTTCTCCAAATTCTGATTATAAGAAAAAGATTAATTGAGAGAGAGGAGAAAATTGTTCTCTTCTGGAAGAATTTCCAGACAGAATAAATTCATTTGGAAATCCATAATCTATACTTCTTATGCAACAGTACATATCTTTTATTGCACTCATTGCTTAACTGATTGACTCACCAGTTTCTAGCAGCTTCATGCAGTACTACTTGATTGCATTTTAAAATTAATTTTTAATTATAATGGGCACACATGATGTTTTGATACAGGCATATAATGTGTAATGCTGACATCAGGGTCATTGGAGTATCCGTCACCTCAAGCATTCATCATTTCTTTGTGTTAGAAACATTCCAACTCCACTCTTAGTTATTTTAAAACATACAATAAACTATTGCTGACTGTAGCCATCCTGTTGTGCTATTAAATATTAGATCTTTCTCATTCTAACTATTTCTGCACCCATTAACCATCCTCACTTTTTACCCCTGCTCCTTACTACCTTTCCCAGCTGCTGATAACCATCATTCTATTCTGTCTCCGTGAGTTCAATTGTTTTAATTTAATGTCCTTATGACAGTTCCATCCATGATGTCTTAAATGACAAGATTTCATTTATTTTTATGGCTGAATAATATTCCATTGTGTGTATGTACCACATGTTCTTTATCCATTCATGATTGATAGACACTTAAGTTGATTCCAAATCTTTGCTATTGTGAATAGTGATGCAATAAACATAGGAGTACAGATATCTCCTCATATACTAATTTCCTAGCACTGGGATTGCTGAATCATATGGTAGTTCTAATTTTAGCTTTATGAGGCACTTCCATACTGTTCTGCATAGTGGCTGTACCAATTTACATTCCTACCAATGGTGTGTCAGGATTCACCTTTCTCTACATACTTGCCAATATTCATTTTTGCCTATCTTTGAATGAAATCCATTTTAACTGGGGGAAGATGATATCTCATTGTAGTTTTGATTTACATTTCTCTGATGATTAGTGGTATTGAGCATTTTTCCATATATTTATTAGCAGCCTAGTTTCATTCTTCTGCAGTATTAGCAGTCAATTTCCATTCTTCCATATAGAGATCCACTTTTCAGCCTAGTCTCATTCTTCTGCAGTATTAGCAGTCAAGTTCCATTCTTCCATGTAGATATCCACTTTTTTTCCCAGCAGCAATTGCTTAAGAGACTCTGCTTTCCCCGAGGTTTGCTTTTGGCACCTTTCTGACTACATTATGCCTCAGCCTATGTTGAAATATCTTTCACTTCCTGTCCAAGAGCCTCTATAACTCATGGTATGGGAGCTAACAATATCCCACTCCATACTGACAAATGAACAACCCTGAAATTCTGAGAAATTGATACCACATGGGTCTGCTCTTGACCACTGTGGATGGTGAGAGCTCAACTATAAATTATTTTCTCTATTATTTCCCAGGCAGGCATTTTGAAGATACATTTCTAAGATTTTAAAGAGGGTCACAGTGAGATGGAACACTAGTTTGTTGTAATAGTGGCAAACAATACATCAATATATTTATTTTCCTGTCTTACCTTTTCTGAAACTCCATTTCTGCTTTCTGGGATCACTTCTCAAATATATTATCTACATACACACCTTTGTCCTGGGCTTTACTTTCAATAAACAATGGACTAAAAATATAAGGTTTCTGTTATTTTCTTGGAATATATTGCTGAGAAGCTATGTTTCCTATATATAAGATGTTATTATTCCTCAGTTAAAAATGTTCCAATAATTCCTCACAATTATTAGCATAAATACCCTTATAATGACCTCAGGTCCTATGCTACCTGGTTCTTGGCTACAGCTGTGTCATTTTGTATCATGCTGTCTACCTCACTTAACCACCAGATTTCCTTAAAGTTTCTGAAGCTTTCATAACTATATGCCCACTTTGACACTTGGACTTGTTATTTATTCTTCCTAGAAGTTCTTATAACATATGTTTGCATAACAAACTTGTTCACCTCTTGCAAATCTCACTTAAAATGCCATTTGCTATTTTTCTGGACCAGAAATACTCTTTAATCTTTGAAGAAACAGTGATAGAATACCTTTGGGCACTGGAGACTCATGGCTATATTAACAAGAAGGGAGAGGCAGAGTACAAAAATAAGCATGTGGAAAAAGTGGTTATGATATTGTGATGTAAGAAATACGAATTTGGTCTTTGTCCCTTGTTTTTGGCACAGAGCTGCTAAAAATACTTTGATTCTCCCACGGTGATGAGTGCCTTTTTTATGCTAATGAGATGATTGTTGGGTGGGTGCTCCTAAGTAGCTTCAGGATGGGATTTGGTCGCTAAAAGACCAAGCCATGATTATAAGGTTGGATCTTTGAATCTCACTCCCCAGCTTCTAAGAGGGAGAGAAGGACTGAAGATTGTCAATCGTCAATGGCTAATGTTATCATTAATGTCCACACATTGAAACCTTCACCAAAACCCCCCTAAACTATGGAAAACAGCAGTGCTGGGAAGGTAATGCACCCGCAGAGGACAAGCAAACTTCACTTCCCTTCCCCATACTCTGCCCTATGCATCTCTCCAATCTGGCTGTTCCTGAGTTTTATCCTTTGCAATGAACTAATAATAGTGAATGAACTGTTTTCTTGAGTTCTCTGAGTCATTTTTGAAAATTAGCAAACCTGAGGAGTAGGTCTTAGGAACCCCAAATTTAGAGCCAGTGGTCCGTAGTACAGATGGCCTTGACTTGAGACTGACATTGAAAATGGGAGCAGTCTTATGGGACTCAGACCTTAACCTGTGGAGTATGACATTAACCCAGTTGGTATCCGGAGATTTGGAGGATTAATTAGTGTGAGGAAAAAACCCCACATATATGATGTCTGAAATGTTGTGTGTAGAAATACATCTCTGCAGTAATAATGTTAGTCTTTATCTTGTTTAAGTCTTTTCCCTATTTGGCAATAGGGCAACTGTTTCTGGGTGATAAAAAGCTTTGCTATTGTCTCATTATAAATGTCATTCTGCTCTGAAAGGTCAGGTTCTATTATCACAAAGGCTGAAGAATGGATCATAAGATGATTTTGAAGAATATAAAAAGAACAAATAACAATTGAGTAGAAAGTCACAATTTTATCAAAAGCCACAGATATACTGAACAGAATTTTACTAAAAACATGCATTTAAATGTAAGGTCTTTTGAAAAGATTCTACAGAAATGCAAACTCATCTACAGTATCATCAAAGGTAAAGGCAGAGACTGAATACTAAAAAGGCTGTATACTGAATATCATATCTCTATGGACTCCTCTGGTGAGCTAAATTAAGTACAACCCAACAGTAAAAAAGAAAGATACATTAGTGTTCATATTTCTAAGAATTGGAGCAAGTAAAATTGTTTCTGAAAAGTGATATCTTCTTTAAGATTTAGTTTCAAAGCAAGAGGTACAGTCATAGGTTTTAACTATTTCTCTTCTGTGATTATTTAGCTGATAAAAACTATTGGACCAACAGCATGATTTCTAACCTTAGAATCTGTTCAGGTACAAAAAGGATAGTTCCCCTAAGCCTCAGCTGTCACAGTAAAGGTTTGGCCTTCTACTTGTCTACACTTATCATCAAGACAATGCCTCACTGGGGGCATCTGTTTTATTTTCATCACTAGAGTCTAATGGAAGACGTAGCCTGTTATCAGTACTTATGAGACTCTCTGGGTAATTTAAACTAGTAATTAGCACAATTGGATGAGGCATTAGAACACCAACGTGGATTAGTACCCTTTATGTTAGGAAAAATCTGAAGAACAGTATATTTTAATTGCTAACAGAAATCTAACATCACCTTGCATTCTCTGTATAATCAGGGCTGTGGGGGGAATTTAATCTTTTAAGGCAAACAAAAAAATGTAAATAAGGTTTTCCAAAACTGAATATTAGCTATGGTGTGTTGTATTCTAGTGCATATATATAAAATGCATGCTTTTTTAATATAAAAATTTTATATAAGTAGATTCAGCAAAGAATCTCACTGTAGACTATAAGTGATAGTAATTTAGCATACTTATTTCAAATTAGAAATCTCTTACATTTATAGGCATTGACCATTTTCTCTGAAAGGTGGAAAAAAAACATAATGATCAGCTGTATATGTGTTACTATCTTAGTTTTAACAGTAGTTTTGGGTAAGGCAGGATGATTTGCCTAGTAAATTGTCTCAGTGGTGATCCTATCTTGAATTTGCTCAGAAATACACACTGAGATGAGGATCTTAAGTGATTTATTTTAACCACATGAGTGCTTTGAGATTTCAGGAAACACTGGTAGAAGAGTGCAAAGTGAGAGAGAGTAGAAAGCTGAAAAATACCTCTAGTTTCAGCTCTGCCATGTACGAAACTTGAGAGTCCCTACATCTGTCCTAATAAAAGAAAACCTATGAAACCTGAAAATCAATTATTTGTCTTAGAATTATCAGAGAACAGAGATCATGGGGTAGAATACCATCTTAAAATCCAGAGAAGCAATGACATTCAGAGAGATACATAAACTAAGAACTGTTTATCTGGAGCAGAAGCTGCTGGAGCCATGAAGTGGTAGGAACTCTTAAATGTTAACTTTGATAAACTGCTGTAGGCTGACTGTGGTCCAATGTGTTATATATAGAAACTCTGGTTGGCTGTGATCTTAAAGGGACCCCCCCAAACACTTTTGTGGGCATTCCTTGCAGGAGCCTTACCACATTCTCATGATGATGATCTGAGAAAGAGTCTCTTATGTCCTTCACAAGTGAATGGGAGTAATAACTATTGTGAAATAAGCCAACAGCCTTCCCTATTAATAAAGGCCTGGTTCCAAGAGATAAAGGTTTTCCATAGCTCAATTCAATTACTTTGTTTCATCCAGGGGAAGAAATTTATTTGCAGTCCAGACCCCATAACCTTTCTGATTCACTAGAATTGGGCAAATGATGGCAACATTGTCAACAGAACTCAGGGCTTCTAGGAAACTCTACAGCCAAAAAAAAAATGGAATAAAGGCCTGGGGGACAAAAAAAATTGTATCGCAGAAGAAAATTATGACAGTCAGAGCACTGACACATAGAGACATTAAAAGGCTAATATTTAATCTTTATCAAAGACTGAAGATCTATTTATCTCAGTTCCTACTGCCTGCCACATTTCCAGCTTTTAACAAAAAGCACACTAAGAGTTAAGGAAAAAAAACAGTCTGAAGAGAAAAATTAAACATTATAACAAGGCTCTGACACTACAAAAATGTTGGAATTATCAAAGAGGAAATTTAAAATAACTACGATTAACATGTCAAGTTTTCTAAAGGAAAAATTAAACAACATGCAAGAATATATAAGTTATATAAACAAAGAGATAGAAACTCTAAGAAAAAATAAAAGAAAATATTAGAAATGAAATATACTTTAACTGAAATGAAAAATGTCTTCAATAGACTCCTTGGTTAACCATGTGCCAATAGAACCTGGGAAAAAAGGAAGGAAAGAAGCAAATAAGCAGAACAAAATATCTGAGAACTTGAAATGATATAGGGTGTGATACATGTGTATTAAGAATACCAAAAGTTGGAGAGAGAGAAGGGGAGCAGAAGAAAAAGACGAAGTAATATTGTTTGCGGACTTCACCAAATTAGTAACAGATATGAAACCACAGATCCAGGAAGCTTAGAGAAAACCAAATTAAATAAATAAGAACACAGTAACTACAAACAGATAAGCATACCAGAATCAAACAGCAGAAAACCAAAGAGAAAAATCTGAATTTATACATTTTAAAAGGAAGAAAAAGTGTTACCTATGGAGAAGTAAAGATAAGAATTACACTTCTCTTCAGAAATCATGCCAGAAAGAAGAGAATAAAATGAAATATTGAAAGAAAAAACAACAACTTAGAATTCTATCACTGGCAAAATTATTTCTCAAAAGCGAAAAATAGACTTTCTCATACAAGCAAAAACGGCCAAAATTTATCACCAACAAGCGTGCCCTGCAAAAAATATTAAAAGAAGGTCTTCAGCAAGAAAATGATGTAAGAAGTGTCATAGAAGGAATCAGTGAAGGTTAAGCGGTATATTTTAATTTTTTAGCATCTTAATTGATCCAAAAGTTAACTGTTTTAAACAATAATACTGAAAACGAAGTAAGTGATTATGCCATATGTACAAGTGAAATGAATCCCAGCAATTTAAGAAGAAATGAGCAAATAATTAGGAATACTCTCTTGGAAGGTACCTGCTCTACATGTGAACTATTATAGTGTATGATGGTGGTCTTAGATTAGTAAAAGTGTACACTGGAAAGTCTAAATCAAAGACTAAAAAGTATTAAGAAGTATAATTGATACCCTGAGAGGGCAGATAAAATTGAATCATTTAATTGCTCAAATAAAACTAGAGAAGGTAGAAAAAAAGGGGAGGAGAGAAATGAAGAATACAACAAATACAAAACATGGTAGATATTACTCCAACTCTACCAATTGTCACTTTAAAAGTGAAGGGTCTAATGATACCAATTAAAAGACAAGTGTCAGAGGGAGTAAAAAAAGCCAGACTATTTGTGTCTACAACAAACCACTTTAAATACACACAATCACATAGGTTAAAACTAAAAAGATGAAAACCATTAAAGACTGTGTTACCATTACTAGAGATGGCAGAAAAAGCTTGTCTATGCTATAAACTCTGGAACTTCATGGAGAACACAAATTTCAATGTTTTAGTATCCACAAGGCAAGGGAGTTATGTAAATTATCCAACAAATCCCTTTAAAGGTTGACGGCAGTTTGCAGTGGGCATTTGCACCTGGAACAATTTTGGGTTTTTCATGCTCAAGAATGGAGTGGTCTCCTGTGCTCAAAGAAATTTCCCAGGAAAAGAGTTCAGGTGATAGCAGCTGGATGCCAGGACTGCATACATGGACATGATAACTGTTGGTGAGTATGAATGGGAAACCAAGAGCATCGGCTACCCTGACTGCACTAAACTCAAAGCAGGGGTTTTAAATAAAGGGCAAAACATGAGCTTCCCAGAATCTGTGGACTCTGGGAGGATCCCTTAGTAGAAACAAAATTTTTGTAAAGCACTCACGTCTCTACCATTATGGTGCTCACTGTCTGAATTATCCTTCTTATCTAGAAACTATACGTACAACTTGTAGATGATCCCAGAATAACTACTCTGTTAAATCTATGGAACTGATCTTGAGGTACATTTTTTTTCTTTTTCCTTTTTTTTTTTTTTTTGTATCAAGACTAAAGTTTCCCAGAGCTTATATGTGAATTATTTTTTTCTAACCTTAATCAAATCTAATTTCATGCAATTATAATGCTTTTCTATAAGTCATTTCTTATTCTTTTTTCATTGTTATGTATTTTAAACATAGCATAAGACAGATTAAAAAGTTTAGAATCATTATTGTATTATTATATAACAATGGAATTGAAAGGACACAAAAATTTTAAAACCATAATACCTTAAAGCGTATTGTGCCCATTCAATAAAGCTATTTTCTCCCTCACAAAGGAATTAGTCAAACCTCATCTAATAACTGACTAGAATGACTCAATTCCATAAGGACCACTTGGTGACCAAGATGGTTTTATGCATTTTTTGGGATTGAATGAGAAATGTGTATATTTTCTAATATTATCTTTGGGAAAAAGGAAATCTAGGAAGTTTTGCATATTTCTTAAAGAATATATCACTAAAAATAGTTACATAAAAAGAGGACATAAAAGTACCTTAAGAATTTCTATATAAGACAAATGTAGATTTTAAAAAAGATGAATTCCAAATTAATTTTATGCTATTTCTACTATTTCCTAAAATCATAAATTTCCTTCTATAAAAAAAAAAACAAATTCCCAGCTACAAAAGGAAACTGTCTTGCTGAGGACAAAATAAGGTAAAATAATAGTTCTGAAAACTTTTAGGTTTGTGCATTTTTAGAAAATATTTTCTCAAAAAGCAAGCATGACACTGTAGGTGTCACTTCACAGGGGTTCCCCAGATGCTTTGAAAGATCATCATGCAACCATAGCTTCCATAATAAGAGGAATAGAGACATGCTGTCTCTATTCCATAATAGAGACATGCTGTCCCTCCCATTAATGCCAGCGGGCTCTGACCCTGTGGTTAATTCTGCTTTGTCTTGAACTCCAAATGGGAGTGATAGTCTGTGCACTTGATACATTGTTAGCACAGCAGGGAAAGCCCATTTGGAAATAATCACATGTTTCAGTTATTCAAAAGAAAAGGGATATTTTGAAAAGAGAAGCATTTTAACTTGAAAAATTTGCAACTAAAAATTGGATGGAGAAGATACAAAGTGGAAGCAAAGGACATTAATATTTATTGAGTCTACAAAAGAGCACTACATTCAAATTATCTCAGCTTTTACAATATTAAACCTCAGAAAAATATTATTATCCCCATTTTACATCTGATGAAAACAAGACAAGAAGGGGAAAGATAATTTGCCTGGGATGTTCACATTTTAATGGGGAAGTTTGACATTTAGTTGGCTCTTGCTGGGCTATCTTCTAACCCTCTGTCTCTGCCTGACATTGCACTCAAGAAGAGTAAACAGTCCCCTAAAATAATTGACACAGCAAAAGGATATATCTGAAACACATATTTAAATATAAATTAAAAATTTAAAAATAAAGTATCTTTTTAAAATGTAAATTTAATTAAAATTTAAGCATATGATAGTACAAAACACTTAATCCCGTCTTTTAATTTAAAAGTATTATTGCTGGTCAGCCAGTGTATTTAAGAAGCTGCTATATAGTAATATTTATATAAGGCTATACAAATGCTACAATAAAACTAAACTAAGCTTAGGGAGTTGATTAGTGATGCTGTTTTCCTAGTCATTATAAATTGTTAAAAATCTATTCATGAATATAATGCATCATGCTACAATCACAGTGATATTAATTAAATAATGGAAACACTATGGGGTTTAAAAATATTTATAAAAAGATGTAGCTGTAATTAAACTCTAATCAAAATGTAGTATGCAAATATCATTTTAAAAGATGGTTTTGAAATTCTGTTTAGTAACAAGAATATTTAGTTAGAAGATGTTTTGATAGCCTACCTGTGGTGAAAGTAGAAGAATCTTCCACCACTATTCCTTTTCCAGTAATTGCTGGAGTGAGTTAAGATGATAAAAAAAATCAGGAATGAATTGTTTTTCTTGAAGAAATGGAGAGATTTCACATTTCTAGGGCTTGTGTAAAGAAAACATATAGGGATAAATAGCAAAAATGTGAAAGATAGTGAAGAATTACACCCAGATAATTGAATAATAGAGTTCAAAGGGAAAACATGTACAGAAAGAAAATCATGAGGCAAACATAATTGAAAACCTTGTGAATCAGAAAAACTATTGAATTTTCAGTTGTTCACTTGCAGCACTATGGCAAAACTTCTCAATTTCTCCTAATGTTATATGAAGTTCAGCTGGAACATGATCGAGAAATGGTGGTGTTTAAAGGGTAAAGCAAAAAGTAGATACCTAGGGTCTACATTTGAGTAGACACAAGGTCAGAGAAGAGCAGAGTGGTTAAAGAAGGAAGTTAAGGAAGTTGAGAATAATCATTTAATTCTTATTAAAAAATTTAATGTAATTCTTAAGCTAAATAAGAGATGACTGAGAGAAATAACTTCTCCTTTACTTTTGTTAGCTGACGTGTGTGTGTGTTGGAAGGGGGAAATTGGTTGCTGGGTTTTTTGCCGTATGTAAATAAGGGTGTCAGTAAAGATTTCTGTTTTGTTTTCTTTTTATTAAAAGAAATAATCTTTCCATGATACTCAAAGACTTAGAGAGCACACAGCATATGACACATGAATTAATTACAAATGACACGTCTAATTTAGAATATCAATTTCAATTCAGCTTTTAACATGTTATTTCTTGAACAATGGAAACAAAATGTTTGATTTAAAACATTTATGCAGAGAATAACAAGAAAATAGTTAATAATTGAGTCTCTTTGACTTTTTTTTTTGAGACAGTGTCTCACTCTATTGCCCAAGCTGCAGTGCAGTGGCATCATCTCGGCTCACTCTCACTGTATCCTCCACCTCCCAGGTTCAAGCGATTCTTGTGCCTCAGCTTCCTGAGTAGCTGGAATTACAGGCAAGTGCTACCACGTCCAGCTAATTTTTGTATTTTTTAGTAGAGATGGAGTTTCGCCATGCTGGTCAGGCTGGTCTTGAACTCCTGACCTCAGGTAATCCTCCTGCCTTGGGTTCCCAAAGTGATAGGATTAAATGTGAGCAATAGCGTCGGCCTTGAGTCTCATTGCCTCTTGTTGGTCATATAACTAAGCTCCATTCATAGTTTAGAGAAGTAGCTTTCAATGGGTTTATCTAAAGAGTCTATTCCAATAATTTAAAAATTCTTATTAGGATGAATTAGCAATTGTGCAGGCAGGCAGACTTAAGTTAACCGACACCTCAATCCAAGTTAGAGGGGTTGGTTATGGTTCCTTATTCTATTTTTTTTTAAACAAATAACTCATGTCAGGCCACTTTTAAAAGAGATATTATTGAGAACTGATAAGTGTTAATTATTTAAAAATAAAAAAATACTCAAAATTCTTCAACCTTTGCAGAACAAAGTTTTCATTTCATTGTATTTTTTTTTCTATGGCATTATTTATCTGCATTAAATATTCTGTTAAGATAAATTTATTCTATAGATTCTTACATCATGATTCATTACTCAAGGTAAAGAGGGTACAGAACACTTTTTAAACTGTATGTTGAATTCTGGACAATGCACTTTTTTCTTTTTGTACTGCCAAAGTTATTTTATGCTATGGTTTTCTTGAAAGAGAGGATAACCTGTTTATAGTTTCTTTGTACTATGAAACAGCTATAAGTGAGCAATGGGTATCCTATTGATAAAGAAATATAATTTTTCACCTGTGAATTAATATTTCACTTTAGGAAATACATGTTGAATTAATAATATTTTAAAAATCTGAGAATGTGTAACATTGCACAGAAGTCCAGATTTTTAAATTGCATATGAATCATCCAAAACTTTATTTTAATGTAATGATATACTACTCTAATGTAACAAAATACTTTGCAGCTATTAAAATAATAATATACATTTATTTATTGGCTTGTGTACACATAGCATGACATCATTTATTTAAATTGCATGCACATATACATAGATGTCTACAGAAATTTGTTTATAGTGCTATGTTGGTGCTTTGGAGTTGTGGCAGTTAGGTTAGGTTTACATTTTTCTTTGTCTTTTAAAGTACTTCTTAAAGTATTTAGTAACATGTATACAAAAATATGAGAATGTTAGTTTGAATAATATAATAAAGATTATACGAGACTTCAAAGATCACTTCTCTGGATATTGGAAAAGGCAATGACCATGTAACCAACACAGGACTTTTAGCCTAGGTAGAGTCTATTATATCAATGGATAAAGTATGATTGCACAGTATTCTAACACAGAAAAAATCCTCATGAAAACAATATATTCCCTATGTAGTCAATTTGTAGACAATATAATCTGCATGCATTGTAAGAACAAACAGAGCATTGCCTGGCTGATACTGATTTTTTTTTCTATACTATAAATAATGCTTCTGGTTTTTAATATAAAATTGCCTTATTTCTGTTAAGGCTATACTTTGATACAATTTTCTGTATGGTTTTTTACATTAGCACAAGCTATTTTAAGTAATGCATACATGGTAAAATATTAAAGTGGTTTAGATTGTGTTTAATAAAAATATGAATGTTTACTGTCTTACTAATTTTGGGTTAGTCTGTATGTTGATCTGATTTTCTCGAAGAAAAACTTAATTAGCAAAATAAAGACATTTTCTAGAAATCTCTATAGAATAAATAATCACAATATCAATAATAGTGAATATTTATATAGCACCTACTACTTGCCAGGCTCATTTCTAAGGTCCTCACTTCTCATAACAACTTGATAACATTGGTTCCTATTATTATTGTCATTTTAGATAAGAATGCACTGAGACACAGAGAGTTTACCTAACCTGCCCAAGGTCAAACAGCTCACTAGTGGCAGAATCTATTGATATTCGAAGATAAGTAGTCTAGCTTTAATGTTGTGCTGTCTTGACTAAAGCTGATGATAATGGGTTCTAATAATAAAAATGAACACAATCCATGATTGCTCAAGCCATAGGACTCTAGAATTTAATATAGAATCATAAAAACAATAAAAACTTCTTTGTCTTAAACGCCAACCGGCTATTTTAGTAGTCCCAACACCCTAAAAGTGTCCCCCGAGAGAGGCTGTCACGTGCACTCCTGCATGCTCTTTTTATGGGCTATGGGTCCTGCCTTCAGAAATGTCTGCTGCTGGAGCTCCTCTGCCCACTGAGCCATGTAACCAGCCTTTTCCTGCCATTTCTCCCAGGGCAGGCTCCCAAAGGCTCTGGTGATTATAACTAGGGCTAATAACTCTTGTCCTGACCAAAGCCCAAGTGGAGACTTCCACTGGCAGTGGATGAGAACAGAGCTGTACATGCTGGGCGTCCTCATGAGTGGAGAAATGCCTGTACATCTGTAAGAATATATTCAGTGAGCCTTCATACATGGGCTTATTCCAGTGAAGAAATCATATTCAAATAAAATTAAGCATCTATAAGTAAATACTAAATAAAAAGTATAGATCATAATATTTTTCTTCATATCATGTTTGTTTTTCAAATTTATAACTTTTTAGCTGATTAAATCTTTCTGTAGAAAATTGCTATTATTCTCTTTCTTTCTTTGTCTTTAGGAACAATTCACTGCTGGAATTATGCCTTTTACTCTACCAGTATGTGCCATAAGTG
This sequence comes from Cheracebus regulus, assembly GCA_963574635.1. NCBI lineage: Eukaryota > Metazoa > Chordata > Mammalia > Primates > Pitheciidae > Cheracebus > Cheracebus regulus. The sequence goes on from CAUYQU010022568.1 coordinate 40,376, forward strand.
ATTTTAGTTTTTCTTTAAAATATCAAGACATTATAAACAGAAAAATGATCTTAAAAATCATAGAAGTCTGAAAATATACTTGAGAATTGTATCCATACTCTTGCTAAAAGTAAAGAAGCCATCCTATCTAATGTAACTATAGCAAATATTAAAATAATTAAAATTAATGATAGAAAATATGCCATACTTTGGGGCCTAAATTAGACTGAAAAGTGGTGGTCACTCTGCTCTTTGTCTAACCTACTGTTAACCAATCACTGTATTAGATTCTGATTTTATGAGGAGGAATAATAAGGAGGCATGCTTCTTCTTGGCATCAAGAAACATAAGAGCTAGCGAGATAGTCACACAAACAGATGTTGTTCACTTAGTAATACAAGTAATATAAGTACTATGGTAAAGATGTCATAAGATTCATTGCAGCACAGGAAGGTAAAGGCAGGCTTCTGAAGAGCATGACTAGTGAACTGATCTGTGAAGACAATTATCCAAGAAATGCAGTGTGTCAACAGATTTCCAGCAAGAAGCCACACTTTGTGACTTTGTACATAGTCACAAAGGCTTGAACAAAACTTGATGCAGTCAGGGAACAAAAGCAGTTTGACATTATTGGTTCTTAAAGTATTATGCAGGGTATGTAAGAGATAAGGATAGAGAGAGGTATAAAGGTACAATCAGAAAGCATATGACACACTAAGGAGACTGCAGTTATTTAGGCTACTTGTATTGATATAACAAAGAAGAGAGATTATGAATAGGGAAGCTTGTGAAAAGACTATTAAAGCTACTTAAGCAAGAGATGAGGGAGTCTATCATAAAATATTTATATATACATACAAATCATCTATATGTACTGTCTATCTCTCTACCTACAATATCTATGTTCATTTCCAAGACTGGTATTCATGTTGATATGAAAAACACAATTCTATGATACATTTATATTTAAATACTAATCAATGAGTTTAATCTTTGAGGATGCCATTTCAAAAGTTCTGTAGAATTACCATTATATTTACTCATGGTAATCATACTGTCTCACTGTAATTCAACTTCCCTTATTACTCTTCCTTCTAAGGCACTGATTCTGTATCTTGTCTGTCGTGAGTTATTCTGAGTGTCAGCAACAGGGTATGTGCACAAACAACTCCCCGGGTTTGTGAACATGAACAGATTTCAGGCCAGAGCAGCAACCCCTTCTTAGGAAGCTCCTTGCTTTTAGTAACAGGCAGCAAATGAAAAACAGACCCTGCCATAATGGCCCTCATTATCTATCCTTTTTCTCTTTCCCCAAGAAAGACTTCATTGTTATTAAATAACTTAATTTCAAAAAGCAACTACCATGTGCCAAGCACCATGCTAGGCATTTCTGATTTGTCCTTTACAACAATCCAGTAATTATCATTAATTCTCACTTATACATTAGTGAAAGAAGGTCCGGAGAGATAAAGTAGCTATTCCAAGTTTCTGTGGTAGTAAGTGGCAAAGTTAGGATTTAAATCTGCCTGCATGAATCTATTCAATTTCCTTTTTCACTTTAAAACTTCTGATGGCTCCCCATCGTCTATAGAACAAAGATCTTATATATTATTGTGACATACAAACACTCCCAGATTGAAGTCAGGGTCTCTTTCCACTTTAAATTCTTGAGTACTTTTCCACAAACTTGTCAGCAACACCAAACAAATTGTCCCGAGACACTCCATGAAACTTCAGCTCTGTGTCTCCATTGCTGCTCCTCCTTCCACCAAATGTTCTCCACCTGTGTTGGAATCTGCTAGTCCTTTACAATTCTACTTAAGGTCATCTCTTTTTTCATCTTTTTCTAATCTTTCATGCCTTCCTGTGTTAAATAAATTATTTCCCTTTCATTTGCATTCCATAGTTATTACAGTACAGTATTGAGGTAGAAGGTGGTACTTGACTCTGGAGACAGGGCTTGGCCTCTGGACCAGATTAACAATTAGCTGAAACGGGGAAGAGGTAAAAGCACCTCTTCATAAGACATGCCCACCAGTGCCCTGTCAGTTTACCATTGCTATGGCAACATCTAGAAGTTACTGCCCCTTTCCAACCATCTGATACCCAGGAGTTACCATTCTTTTTCTAGAAATTTCTGCATAATCTACCCTTTAATTTGCATGTAGTTAAACGTGGATATAAATATGACTGCATAACTACCCTGAGCTGCTACTCTGAGCACATTGCCAATGGGGTAGCCCTGCAAGAACCAGTAACTCTGCTGCTGCTGTATGCTGCTTCAATGAAAGCTGCTAACAATACTCGTTTACCCTTGAATTCTCTCCTGGGGGAAGTTCAGAACCTTCCCAGTATAAACACCAATTTTGGGGCTTGTCTGTGCAGCATCAGAGTTATAAACATCTTCCTGGGTCTTCTTCTATCCTGTTAATTTGCTGAGGAAGGAACAATTTAACATTTAAATTCCTAACATCTAGTTTTGTGCCTGCCAAATAGTAGGTTGTAAGTTGACTTTTCATGTAAGTTGAATTATACAATTCAACATGACTGACATATGACTTACATAATTCAATATTCATAAGTTATATGAAAATAAGCATCATTCAATTTACATGAAATCTCTGAATTGCATAATTGCATAATTCAGGGATTTAAGGGAATAGTCAGGGTTTCAAAGCTGAGACATCCAGACTGACATGCAGAGAAATTGAAGCATGTATATTTCTAACAGGAAGGTAAATTTACAAAAGCAATCATAAATATTCTATGGGGATAGATACTTTCACTGCAGGCTTCAGATAAATTCTACAGATTACTTTCAAAGCAGTTCAGATCAAAAAACAATCATGAAAATGAGAAATACTAGACTGAACTATTCTTTGTTGCATGTTGGACTAGAATTGAATATATCTGTATGAACTCTTTCTGAGAGAGAGAGAAGTGAAGGTAAAGGGAGCAGCAAGACATAGAGAGAGGAGTGAATGAGAGATACACATGTTCTAGCTCTATCCACTAAGAGGATTTAAAAGAAATGGCATTGTGGTAGAAAACAGAACAGCTAGCTCCAGATTTTTAGTCCTATGTCAAGCCTATGGCATCTTGGAGAAATAGCTGATTCTATGGTTAAAGGCATAGAAGGAAAGATAAATCTGGAATATCATGCATGACAGCAAGTAAGAAAACATGTGAAGAATGATGGTACATATCAGAACTTCAGAGAAGCCAGCTTGAAGGATCTTCCAGTGGCCAAATACTGGACACATTTAAATAAACAGTTATCATTTGATATAAATCATCATATATAATAGAAATTTATGAATATATTGATATAAACATGTAAATAAATGGTAGAGATAAAAAGTATTTTTATAATATAATGCAAATTACTAAATAGGGAAAGGATTTTGGAATTGGAAAAATCATCATTTCACAACCATCACAATACTAATTGATTCATGCAAGAATCATTAATAGATGCTAAAAGAAGTGAGTGGAAGTTTAATAAAAAACTGAATTCTACACAGTCTCAAAATATCTGTCCCAAAATATTCATTACTTACAAAGAAAGCCATGTGCATTTTGCAGTATTAAACCTGGAAACTATCATTTTTAACGTAAGTGATGAGATAAAGTGGCATCTTGTGCCTCCTGATATAATGTACTGAAAATGACATTCCATCACTTCCATGATATTCTTGTGAAAGATTCAAGGACAAATCAAAATAAAGATTATATGTTGAAAAGAAAATGACTTAAAATTAACAACAAATAAACTAGAAATACATTACCTAAAACCAAAAAGACATCAATATTTTGAGCTGCATGATAAGCATGGTAACTACTGGCCACATGTAACTATGTAAACTTTAATATAAATTAATTAGAACATATTAAGTTGCATATTCTGTTTGGCGGTCACATTAGCTACATTTCAGGTGCCAAACTGTGGCTTGTAGTGACGGTATGGGATAGTGCAGAATTTTGGGCAAGCAAATATTTCTGTTGGACAGCACTGATCTGGAGATCTAGACTCTACAAAGAATTCCAGCAATAAGGAATCCTGAAGGAACCTAATAGAAAATAAATGTTGATGGATAATAATGTATAATCCACAAAAAATGGGAAGCCTAAATGACTAACATGTAACACAGAAGTACAAAGTAAGACAGGAACAATACAACATAGAATGGTCAATTAAAAAAATACTTAATGCCAGTGCTGAGACAAGTGTGAGAGAACAAAACTTTGGGGTAACGCTGGTGTGAATATAAACTGGGACAGTTACAGTGGGAAGCAATTCTCCAAGAATGTTTAGTGAAATTAAATATGCATGTGCCCTGCAACTTAGGAACCACAATGCTGGAATAATATTTCAGGTGAATTCTTGCATAAGTCCAGTAAGATTTTGGAGTTATTTGTGGCAGTATAAATTAGAGAAAATCTAAACAACTGCATTTCTGGAAGAATAAGTAAAATATTTACAAATTCTATGGGCAATGTGCAACAGGATGAAGCATCAACTAGATATACATAATCATGGAAAAAGTCTAAAACAAAATAACTTTTGGTAAAATACCATCTATATTGTAAAACATTAAAAATGTATCAATATTATAGATTATACAACATTTATGTATATGTAAGTACATTTATTAAGCAATTTACAATAGATGTCTACTGGGAGTGAAAAATGATAGTGAAGAGTAAAAATGAAAATGATAAAACAAAATAAGAGAAGATCTTTCATAAATTAATGAAAACAATGTGGTATAAACTGGGAGTATGATTAACTCGTCTCCTGATATCTAAGTCCCAAAATAAAAGAAGATAACTGGAGCCAACATTTAGGCCAAAATAGTTCTAATGATTAAACAATGTACATTTTTGTCCAAATTAACCAATTTCATTACAAATAATTTGTGACATCTTGTAAATTAAAAAAGGTGTTTTCTTACAGAAATATTCATTAAGAATAAGCATTTAAAATGTAACATGGTATAATAACTTCTGGAAAGAGCTTTGACATTTTTCCAAACTAAGTTCTAATTATAGTTTTTCTATTGATCTTTTGTACTGTACAGACAAAGTAAGGGTTGAATCCTAAAGGAGTCATAGAAGTCAGCATTCTTTAAACACATAGCAAAGTCCTGCTGTGCCTATAATTGCAAAACAGGAGATATTTGGATACCTAGGGCCCCCACTGGGAAAGCACCATGTTGTGATAGGCCCTCGATAGCTTCTTACAGACTGGAGGAATGGATGCTTGATTATGATGTGGATAAAAGAGATGGACAAATTGCAAAGTTAATTGGTAAAGCCAAGTATACTTTGATGAATTTATAGATCATTGAAATGTGACTGCATAAAAACCCTACAGAGAATAATGAATTCTTGATTAGCTTAATTTTGTATCCTTGAAACTCCTCATTTTCTACATATGGTAAGATTGAAAAACTGAAGTTTCCACTCATGTGTCATTTCCAGTGTTAAAAATTTAGAAAGACTTTTTGACTTGTATAACAAGAAATGCAAGGTTCTATTTATATTCATGGCATTATCCAGGAATCTGAAACTGATGGAATATTCTCAGTGGAAAGTAAAACTCTTTCCAAAATTATACTCTTTCCATTCTTCCGTTCCACTCAGTGGTTTTTTGCTGTTATAGTGGTTGCTTTATTTATTTTAAGTGAGGCCAATGACACTAAGAAGGCTATTCCTTTTCTTCAGTGTGAGTGATTAATTCAACTAGAGACTATTTAAATCAGTGTGTTCCAAATCTAAATCTAAACATGCATAGGAATCACCTGTCAACAGGCAGTTCCTGATTCATTAACATGAGCTGGGGCCCGAGATTCTAAATGTCAAAGATGTTCTCAAGCAACACAGATGCTACTGGAATGCAATTAAAAACAAACAAACAAACAAACAAAAAAACTGAAATCAGTCAGACACATAATGTGCATGTTTAAAAAAGGTTTTCTAAAGCATTTGAAAATAATAGAAAACATCAATATCACCTTTGGTTGAAACTTCTGTATAACAGAACCAACAATCAGTTTCATTCAGAGAAAGAGTGATTAAATCACATGAGTAGGAGATATTTACTCAAAATAGATACAGACATACACATACATAAACAATAAGGGGGAAAATGTAAAAAAAAAGCCTGATTTAATATTAATTCTCAAAATCCAAAGGGGAAGCATTATTAGCACTAGAAGCAATCATTCATTGGAATATAAATTTACTTATTAATAACATGTATGCATATAAAGGTGGGTGTATAAATAAGTGGTGGTTCCCCTTTAAGGGAAAATCTTTTTTCCTCCTCTCGATTTTTAAAAGGAAATATGCCTTTTTATTCTGAATATAACTTTCAAAAATTTTATGAAATATACCAGTGTTTTCTGTCAGTGTATTCTGGAGGTTTTAAAACATACTTTGTTGCAGAACTTTATTCTAGCACAATAACTATATTTTTGCTTCTTTACCCTTTAGCTTACTCCTTCAAGTTGAGGCTACAGTTAAACAAAGTTTATATTTTATTGTGTCATGTTAGTTTCTCCGAAGCATTTGGTAAAAATTATAGCCATTTGTCTACCCAAGCTAGATTCCATCATCTAGTAAAATGCTTTATTCTGATGGAACTCTTTTCAGTGCTTCAGAGAACCAATTCCATTCTCTAGGAGAGGGAGAAAGGTGACTCATGAAATATCAATATCAAAGTTTGCTGACTAGATACCTCAAGATACTCTCACTTGTGTACTAACAGTTTTCTTTTTAAATCCAATTCACCACTTATAAACTGACAAAAGGATCAGTTACTTGACTGCTTACTAAAATACTGATACTTATGTTAGCATTTCACCATATCATTGCTTCACACAAATTCCTTACTTAACTCACTTTCCAAAGAAAAATGCCTGTCTCAAATGATAAAATAGGTAAAAATATAATTACTGCTATCTATAATCTTGCTTACCATTAAAACTTTGAACTGTGTCAAAAAAATCCTCAGACTTTACCACTGGAAAAAATCTCTCTATTATTAAACCTGAGATTTGTGAGTTAACCAAGAAGATCAGATATTATATCTCAAGGTAAACAATTGGTTTGTAATATTTTAAAACTTGTTTCAAGCTAGACTTCTTACAAAAAATTGATCAGGTATATTTCAAAATTTATCCATTTAATAGACACAAATTTATTAGCATTTTATGAGTAAATGGAATCTGAAAATAAATATATATTTGTTCCACACTATAATTACACTTTACATACATAAGTAGTATTTACAAACTATAAAATTGTTGTCAAATAGATTAAGACTTTTTGTATTTATTTTGTGTGTGTGTGTGTGTGTGTGTGTTTGTGTGTGCACATCTGTGTGTGTGTTTTGAGACAGGGTCTTGCTCTGGGGCCCAGGCTGGAGTGCAGTGGTGGGATGCAGCCTTCAACATCTGGGCTTAGTTGATCCTCCCACCTAAGCCTCTCCAATAGTTGGGACTACAGGTGAATGCCACCACATCCCAGTTAAGTTTTGCATTTTTTTTGGTAGAGACAGGGTTTTGCCATGTTGCCCAGGATGGTCTCAAACTCCTGGGTTCAAGCAATCTGCCTGTCCTGGCCTTCCAAAGTGCTGGGATTATAGGCGTAAGCCACTACACCCAGCCTATTTTCTTATTTTGTAAGTTTTAAAGTAGGAAAAATTCTAATGAATTAAAAAATTAAGAGAAAATTTTAATCTCCAAAGATTAAGAGATTAGTCTATGATTTACCTAATAAAACTAATCATTTCTGTAAAATGATTTATCATATTCCTCACAGCTTGCTTGTCTACATCAGATAATATGATTCTAGATTTCCTTTTCCACATAAGTTGAGTGGTAGCGCACTGAAGTCTTTTTGGAAGCAAATTAGAAATAATTGTCATATTTCAGAGGAGGGTAAACATTTGATAAGGTATTGTCCTGAAAATGCCCTCTGATACAACAGAATACATTGTTTGAAGAATCAAAGATAGCAGTTCTTATAGTCTTATCTTTAAAATGACAGTGGCCAGGTCTGTAGAAAGTTTTAAGGGCCATTTAATGTCTTCTCTATTAGTATGAGAAGTTATGATAATTAAGTCCTTCAAAATTATTTATTCTAACAAACTTCTCACATTATATGAAATACTCTACCTTTTACATAGAGATTAGTACTTTGATGTTCTTTTCTGAGACCTCAGTTAAATCTTGCCCTCATCACTTTTAATCTGAGTCTAAAAAAAGGTTAAGTATGTAGTATTTACTATACTTCTTGAAGTTTAGTATTTGTATTTGTAGTATTTGTAGTATTGACCATACTTTTTTGAAGATTAAATTGTATATTACACTAGCTACTTAATTCTATCATAAGTAATGTATACACATATGATATATATCTAAATGCACTCTATATAACGTGATATATGTGATAAAGTTCATTTAGATTTAGATTATATATATTTTATAATATATGATATATATGATAAAGTACGTTTACATTTATTATACATCATATAGTAAATGCATTTACATTTAATGAGATCAACTTTCATTCTATTAGTTTTTGTTTGTTTGTTAGTTTGTTTTTTTGAGATTAAGTCTCACTCTTGTCCCCTAGGCCGGTTTGCAATGGTGTAATCTTGGCTCACTGCAATCTCTGCCTCCTAGGTTCAAGTCATTCTCCTGCCGCAGCCTCCCAAGGAGCTGGGATTACAGGTGCCTGCCACCACACCCAACTAATTTTTGCATTTTTAGTAGAGATGGGGTTTCACCTTATTTGCTAGGCTAATTTCAGTAGTTTTAGGTCACTAAAACTATTCTTAAAGGAAAATCACACAAAATTACACTCAAATGAATTTGCTTTTCTTGAATTTTATCAGTTGTATACATTCTGATACCTAGCTGTCACAGAATACTTCATATACTTCCCAAAAATCACAATTTGGTGGTAGTATGTTTATTTATTCCTTATGTACTCTGTCTCCCATAAAATTATTTATTATTTTGTCATTATCATGATTACATTTGATGAAAACTCATATCACCATTAATTATGTTTTATGTAATTTTTATATTATTCTTGGTAAACTGTTAAATAGAATAGATGATAGGAGGAGATTATAATGATGCTATATCATCTAAACATCAAATTATTTTATTACAAGTATGCACTCTCAAGGAAAGAAACAAAATTTTTTTAAGATATTTGGAATATCAGTGTGCAAACAGCCTGACTTACAGCTGACCGACAGGTTTCTATCATATACTTATTACCAGGTGAATGAATATACTTATTGTAAGATTTTATAAAATGCAATGCCATTCAACCATAAAAATGAATAAATTACTAATTCAGTCAATAATCTGGATGAATCTTGTATATATTATACTAAGTGAAAAGTACTAGACACAAATTGGTTTATATGATTCAATATTCTGAACGCCTAGAACATGTAAAAGTAATCTACTTATTGTTTGCCTGAAGCGGATGGTTGGTGGAAATCCTGACAGAAAAGGAGCATGAGTATATTTCTTGGATAGAGGTTATCATTCCATACTATAATTGGGGTGAAAGTTACATATATATATTGGTCAAAAGTTATTGATTTAAACAATTAAATGTATGAATATTATTATCCATAATTATTCATAAATTGTACCTCCAATGTTGATTTTAAAAAGTTTGAAGTGAGTGTATTTGGACCTACTTTCTATATAAAAATATAACTGGATTTTCAACATTTAATATTATATAATATTATCTATTTCAATGAAGGGACATATTATAGTCATAAATATCTCATTTATAATAAACCAGATCAATTGATTATCCACAGTTTAATAACTTTAATTATTCACATGTAGTTAAATATGTTGATCATTTTTAGGTTGAATAGTGTTAACTCATGTAGGACCTTTGTAGTAGAAATGACATTTAGAGAGAGATCCAAGATGGCCAATTAGCAACAGCTCAGGAATGTAGCTCCCAGTGAAAGCGCAGAGAACAAGTGGACGCTGCACTTTCCAACAAATTTTTGTTGCCCACAGACCGGGATATTCCCAGCAGAGGACCACACGGGTCACCAGCGCGACTCTTTTGGCTGGCGCGGCTGTTTTGCGGTGCCCCAGCGCGGCGCTTCTCCATGCGGAGTATACAGGACTGACGGGCTCGGCTGGTCCCATCCCCACAAGGAAAACAGCAATTGGAAGCGCTGAGGACTGAGAGTTTCACACCAAGCACAGCGAACCCAGGAAGGTCTGGCTCTGTGGGGAAGGGGCGTCCGCCAAAGAAAAACTAAGAAACAGAAAAAACTTCATCACCGGGCGGAGAGAGATCCAAGATGGCCACGTAGCAGCAGCTCAGGATTGTAGCTCCCAGTGAAAGTGCAGAGAGCGAGTGGACGTCGCAATTGCAGATGAATTTTTGATGCCCACAGACTGGGAGATTCCCGGCGAAGGAGCCACAGGGGTCGCCAGCGGGACTCTGGGCTGGCGCGGCGCTTCTCAGTGCG